>CM070786.1:38908706-39034705 GCA_036346955.1 Dipus sagitta
TCCCATTAGATGCACAGAAAGCATTTCTCAAAGTCCAACATCCCTTCATGATAAAAGTCCCATGAAGACTGGGAATAGAAGTAACATATCTCAAAATAATAAAGGCTATTTATGACAAGCCTACAGCCAACATGTTACTAAATGGGGAAAAACTGGAAGCTTTTCCACTAAAATCAGGAACAAGACAAGGGTGTCCTCTGCCTCCACTTTTATTTAATATAGTACTGGAAGGCTTAGCCATAGCAATAAGGCGAGAGACACACATAAAAGGAATACAAATTGGAAAGGATAACATCAAGTTATCATTATTTGCCGATGACATGATACTATATATACAGGACCATAAAGACTGTTAGAGCTGATAAAAACCTACAGCCATGTAGCAGGACACAAAATAAATACACAGAAATCAGTAGCCTTCATATATGCTAACAACAAACACACAGAGGATGAAATAAGAGAAGCACGCCCATTCACAATTGCATCAAGAAAATAAAGTACCTTGGAATAAACCTAACCAAGGAAGTAAAGGATCTCTACAATGAAAACTTTAAAAAACTCAGGTGAGAAATTGCAGAATACACTAGGAAATGGAAAATCATCCCTTGTTCCTGGATTGGAAGAATCAATATTGTGAAAATGGCAATCTTACAAAAAGCAATCTACACATTTATTGCAATCCCCATCAAAATTCCAAAGGCATTTTTCACGGAAATAGAAATACAATCCAAAAATTCATTTGGAATCACAGAAAACCTCGAATATTTAAAATAATACTGAGCAACAAAAATAAGGCTGTTGGTATCACCATACCTGATTTTAACCTATACTACAGAGCCACAGTAAAAAAACAGCATGGTACTAGCACAAAAGCAGACATGTAGATCAATGGAACAGAATAGAGGTCCCAGATGTAAGTCCAGGTAGCTTTAGCCACCTGATATTTGATAAAAATGCCAAAAATACTCATTGGAGAAAAGACAACCTCTTCAGCAAATGGTGTTGGGAAAACTTGATATGTATTTGTAGAAGGATGAAAATAGACTCTTCTCTCTCTACATGCTCAAGAATTAAGTCCAAATGCATTAAAGACCTTAACATCAGACTGGAAACTCTGAAACTGCTAGAGGAAAAAGTGGGGGAAACCCTTCAACATATTCTTCTTGGCAAAGACTTTCTGAATGCAACCCCACTTGCTCAGGCAATAAAACCAAAGATTAACCACTGGGACCTCATGAAATTACAAAGATTTTGTACTGCAAAGGACACTGTGAATAAAGCAAAGAGGCAACCTACAGAATGGGAAAAAAAGTCTTCATCAGCTATATATCTGATAGAGTATTAATATCCAGGATATACAAAGAACTGAAAAACGTAAATAATAGGAAATCAAACAAGCCAATTAAAAAAATGGGCTATGGAGCTAAGTAGAGAGTTCTCAAAGGAAGAAATACGAATGGCGTATAAGCACCTAAAAAAATGTTCTATGTCCCTAGTCATCAGGGAAATGCAGGTTAAAACTACTTTAAGATTCCATCTCACTCCTGTCAGATCGGCTACCATCATGAAAACAAATGATCATAAATGCTGGTGGTGATGTGGAAAAAGAGGAACCCTTCTACACTGTTGGTGGGAATGCAATCTGGTCCAGCCATTGTGGAAATCAGTGTGGAGGTTCCTAAGACAGCTAAAAATTGATCTACCATATGACTCAGGTATAGCACTCCTAGGCATATATCCTAAGGACTCCTCCCATTTCCTTAGAAGTACATGCTCAACCATGTTTATTGCCACTCAATTCATAATAGCTGGGAAATGGAACCAGCCTAGATGTCCCTCAAGTGATGAGTGGATAATGAAGATATGGCACACTTATACAATGGAGTTCTACTCAGTGGTAAAGAAAATTGAAGTTATGAAATTTACAGGAAAATGGATGGATCTGGAAAGGATTATACTAAGTGAGGTAACCCACGCCCAGAAAGCCAAGCACCGATGTTCTCTCTCATAAGTGGATCCTAGCTACAGATGATTAGGATTCTGTGTGAGAAGGAAAAAACTCAGTAGCAGAGGTCAGTAAGCTAAAAAAGAGATACAAAGGGAAGAGAAAGGAAGGGAGGAGGGTACTTAATAGGTTGGTATTGTATATATGTAAGTAAAAGAATAGATTAACGGGGTGAAAAGTCCCAAATGAGGTCACGGGAGGAGATTGAGTAAAGGAAAGGTGGAGGGAGGGCTAATCAAAATCTAAGAGGATGTAAATAAACCATATGGAATCTTATGGTTTTGGACAATGGAACACTCAGGAGCCATAGATCATTGCTAGAAAATTTTCAGTGCCGGGGATGGGATACCTCCCGTGAGTTATTGGCCAGGGAGGGACCTGGTGCCCCAAAACATTAGAGGCCATTGCCAAGGCCCTTGGCTTCCAACCAGAAATAGATGGTAAGACCCTATTGCTGAAGACTCCACATTCTTGGGCTGCAAGGCCACTTAGAAATCCTGCTCGAACTGAGCTGATAACCTCCTCCATGTAGACCAGCTGACAGAAAGCTGGAAGAATCCATTCTACATGCAGTTCAATGGGAGAAAGAGATACCACCGGGGAAGATACTCAACAGTAGAAACTGCAAGCCTTATAATTGGCCAGCCAGGCCAAATGAGCCAATGGGTGCAATAGTGGCATGTCTCTTATGGTGGAACCAACTGCCTTCCAATTGGACTGGAGGACTGCTCAATTGGAGGGAATACAACCCTGATACTGAAAACTTAAATCAGGGTTAGTCATGAGCCCTAGGGGTGTAACATCTTCTGATATCTGAAAAAAAAATTTATATACTATTCTTATCAAACTGCCCAGTAAGCACTTCTCTTAATATTCATACACTTATATTAATGCTACTCTCACTTTGAGTAGAGAATCTTCTCTTTTCAGATGGCAGTGACCTTGGGATGACTCAGTAGGTATCATAGTGCTGGAAAGAAGTGACTGGAGTACTGAATAACATCTCAATCACACCTTCCAAGGCTCAGGGTCTAATGTGGAAGAGGTGGCGGAAAGAATGTAAGAGCCAAAGGAAGGGTAGGACTCCTTACAACATGCTCCCTCCAGATGTAAAATGGCCTGGATATCCATGACCTCATAGTGCCTGACACTACCTATACAAGACCATCCTAAGAGGAGGTCTTTTCCATGACATCAAAATAAGAGAGAGACTGATTGAGATGGGGAGGGGATATGATGGAGAATGGAATTTCAAAGGGGAAAGTTGGGAGAGGGAGGGTAATACCATGGGACGTTTTTTATAATCATGGAAAATGTTAATAAAATTTTAGAAAAAAAAAAAAAGAAAATCAGAAAATGATGTGAAAAGGGAGCTTGACAGAGGGATGGATACTATATATAGAAAAGTAGTAGAAAGTGCAAATCTAATTGAACAAGCCCAAAACATTTTAGAGGGCCTCAGGAATTGAGTTAGCAATGTTGAGGATAGAAACTCCAATGCGGAAGACAAGACAGAAGAAACGGTTGGAGAGTTAAAAAGTTTAAATAAGCTCAAAAATTTCTGTGAACAGAATAGGAGGGAATTGTGGGATATCGGTAAACATCCTAAGATCCTGATCATGGGAATACCACAAGGGGAAGAAATTCAGACCAAAGGCCTGGAGAAATTATTTAACAAAATAATCAAAGAAAACTTTCCCACGCACTCAAAAGAAAGGCCTATCAAGATACAAGAAGCTAATAGAACCCCAAACAGATTGGATGAAAGGAAAAACCCTCCAAGACATACTGTCATTTAGACTCTAAAAACTGACACCAAAGAGAAAATTCTAAAAGCAGCTAGGGACAAACAGTACATCACTTTTAAAGGTAAACCCATTAGAATTACTTCAGACTTCTCAATGGAAACCCTGAAAGTCAGAGGGGTCTGGAATGGAACACTGCAAAGTCTAAGAACCTACGGCTTCCAACCTAAACTACTTTAACCAGCAAATGTATCCCTTATAATAGATGGTGAATGAAAAACTTTCCATGGCAAAACTCAGCTTTACAATTATATGAACAAAATACTAAACATCCAGAATATTTCATGAATTTTTCCACACATAAGAATCAAATAATCAAACTCAAATGCCTACAAGAAGCAAATCACAGTAAACAAACTCAGAGAAATCACAAAAAAATTCAAAGTCAATTAAAACATCAAACCACTTATACCAACACAAAATGGCAAGGATCAAATCAAACCTCAGTCATTACCCTAAATACTAATGGCCTTAATTCAGCCATCAAGAGACACAAGGTAATAGGATGAATCAAAAAATTAGACACCTTAATCTGTTGTCTTCAAGAAACCCACGTCACCACTAGAGGAAGACACCTCCTCAGAGTGAAAGGGTGGAAGACAATATTCCAAGACAATGGGAATAAGAACCAAGCAGGCATAGGTATATTGATATCAGAAAAAATAGACTTAAAACCAAAAATAATCACAAAAGACAAAGGAGGCCACTTTCAACTTATCAAGGGAATGATCCATGAAGAGGATATCACAATCATAAATCTTTATGCACCAAACACAGGGGCATCACAATTCATAAAACAAAACCTACTTGACAATAAAACCGAAGTAACCACCAACACCATCATAGTTGGGGATTTCAATACACCATTATCAGTAATAGACAGATCATTCAAATAGAAACTCAACAGGGAAATAAGAGAACTCAACAAAACCATAGATCACTTAGACCGAACGAACAGCTACAGAACATTCCATCCCAAATCCACAGATTATACATTCTTCTCAGCAGCCCATGGAACATTCTCTAAAAAAGATCATATACTGGGTCACAAAGCCTGCCCCATATATTTAGGAAGATTGACATAATTCCCTGCATGATATCAGATCACAATGCTATATTGCTAGAAATTAACAACAAAAGACCCATCAAGAATCCCATAGGCTCCTAGAAACTGAGCAGCACACTTTTAAACAATGAATGGGTAGTGGATGAAATAAAAAATGAAATTGCAAAATTTCTGGGAATAAATGACAATGAGAACACATCATACCAAAAATATGGGACATAATGAAGGCAGTCCTCAGGGGAAAATTCATAGCAATCAATGCCTTCATAAAAAAGACAGAGATATCCCAAATCAATAACCTAACCTTCCACCTAAAGGCACTGGAAAAGCAAGAAAAATCCAACCCAAAGAGCTTCAGAAGGAAAGAAATAATTAAAATCAGAACAGAAATTAGTGAAGTGGAAACTAAGAAAACAATTAAGACAATTGACAAAACAAAGAGGTGGTTCTTTGAAAAAATAAGCAAGATTGACAAACCCCTGGCCAATTTGATCAAGCAAAAAAAAAAAAAGAGATGCTCCAAATTAACAAAATTCAAAATGAAAAAGGAGAGATCACAGCATACATAAATGAAGTTGGGAGAATCAACAGGACTTATTTCAAAAACCTCTACTCCACATAACAGGATAATGTGGAGGAGATGGATAAATTCCTGGACGCATACCATCTACCAAAGCTAAACTCAAAGAAGATTAATCTCCTAAATAAACCTATCACGCTCATTGAAATTTAAAAAGTAATAACATACCTCCGTAAAAAGAAGAGTCCAGGACCAGATGGCTTCTCAGCTGAATTCTATGAAACCTTCATGGAAGAACTCAAACCAATCTTCCTCAAACTGTGCCAGACAAATGGAGAACAGGGTAAGCTACCCAACTCCTTTTATGAAGCTAGTATCACCCTAATTCCAAAACCACGCACAGATGCCATAAGAAAAGAAAACTACTCGCCTATTTCCTGGATGAACTTAAATGCAAAGATCCTGATCAAATTCCCCACATACTGAATCCAACAACACATCAAAAGCATTATCCACCTTGACCAAATGGGATTCATCCCAGGACCACAGGGGTGGTTTCAACATATGGAAATCTGTCAATGTAATGCACCACATAAAGAAGGATAAACACAAAAACCACATGATCATTTCAATAGATGCAGAAAAGGCCTGTGACAAGATGCAACATCACTTCATGATCAAAACATTGGAGAGAACTGGCATGGTTGGTTCATATATTAACATAATAAATGCATTATACAAAGCTCCAAAGGCCCAAATAATACTTAATATAGAGAGACTGGAGGAATCCCCATTAAGATCAGGAACAAGACAGGATTGTCCACTCTCACCTCTGCTCTTCAATATAATACTGGAAATCCTAGCTCAATCAATAAGACAGGAGAAAGAAATAAAAGGGATACAATTTGGAAAGGAAGAAGTTAAGTTAGCTCTAGTCATTGATGACATGATTGTATATGTAATGGACCTTAGAGACTCCATACCAAAACTCCTGAAGGTGATTAACTCCTATAGCAAAGTAGCAGGATACAAAATCAATCCACAAAAATCAGTATCCTTTCTATATGCAAATGACAAAGATACAGAGAAAGAAATAAGGGAAACGGTCCCATTTTCAATAGCAACAAAAGAAATAAAATACCTTGGAATAATGTTAACCAAGGAAGTGAAAGATCTATACAATGAAAATATAAAACCACTTAAAAAAAGAAATTGAGGAGGACTTAAGAAAATGGAAAGACCTTCCATGCTCTTGGATAGGCAGAATTAACATTGTGAAGATGGCAATCCTAAAAAGGCAATATACAGATTTAATGCAATTCCAATTAAAACTCCAACATTGTTCTTCACAGAGATAGAAAAAATTATCTCAAAATTCATATGGAAAGGCAGAAGGCCTTCGATATGCAAGCATATCCTCAGCAAAAGAAATACTTCTAGAGGCATCACCATACTTGATCTAAAGCTAAATTACAAAGCCATAGTATTAAACACAACATGGTACTGGCATAAAACAGCAGTATAGAACAATGTAATAGAATTGCAGTCCCAGACTTAGGGTCAAGCAACTACAGCTACTTGATATTTGACAAAGGCCCTAGCAATATAGGCTGGAAAAAAGACAGCATCTTCAATAAATGTTGCTGGAAAAACTGGATAACCATATGCAGGTAAGTGAAACTTGATCCACACATCTTGCAATGCACAACACTCAAGTCCAAATGGATCAAAGACCTCAATATAAAATTGGAAATTTGGCTTCTACTGGAAGAAAATATAGGAGGAACTTTCCATGATACAGGAATGGAAAAAGACTTCTGGAGCAAAACCCCAGTAGCACAGGATGTTAAGAAATCACTCAACCAATGGGATCACATGAAGTTGAAGAGTTTCTTCACAGACAAACATACTATAAGCAGAGCCAATAGATTACCCAAAGAATGGGAGAAAATATTTGCTGAATATCCAGCTGACAGAGGCCAAATCTCTGGAATGTACAAAGAACTCAAAAACCTAAACGATAAAAAGTCAAACAATGCACTCACAAGATGGGGCAAGGAGCATTACAGGCAGCTCATAGAGGAAGAAATTCAAATGGCAAACACACACTTAAGAAAATATTCATCATCCCTTATCATCAGGGAAATGCAAATTAAAACAACTATGATATTCTACCTTACACCAGTAAGGATAGAAAACATTAAAAAATTCAAATGAAAATAAATGCTGGTGAGGACATGGAGAAATAGGGACCCTCATCCACTGGTGGTGGGAATGTAAGATGGTACAACCACTTTGGAAAACAATATGGAGACTCCTAAAAAATGCTAACTACAGAGTTACCAACAGACCCAGTTATTCCCTTACTGGGCATGTACCCTAAAACATTCAAGCCTCAGTTCAGAGAGATTTGCTCAATCATGTTTATAGCAGCTCAATTCATAGTAGCTGAGAGGTGGAATCAACATAGATGTCCATCACTAGAAGAATGGATAACTAAGATGTGGTATATCTACAAAATGGAATTCTACACAACAGTAAGAATAAATGACATAATGAAATTTAATTAGACTGAGCCTGTATTTTAGTACAACTAGTTTTACTATAGTACATTTCTTTCCCATGCTTTATCTATTTGCACAGCACATTAACTTCTCTGTGGTTCTGATAAAATTTTGGCTCACCTCCATACACTGTAGAAAATGTCAAGTGAAAGTAGTGGCAGAGAACTTATTTTTCTGAATTTTTAGAAGCACCTTCGAGGTGAATAGGAATTTTCTGGTATTGTAGAAAGGTAAATACTAGAAAAAAATTGTAGTAAGTGAGATAATGATTATGCCGTGAGCTACAGATATTTACATTAATAACGTGAATTTTTGCAGCTTTGAGAGTGGCACTTTAGAAACCTTTTGTTAATACAACATTCCCATAACATGCAGGTAGGAAACTTGTTTGCCTGACTGCAGATTATTTAACAGCATAACCAGAGGAGGAAATTAGCAGTATGAAATGGAAATTACATCTTAACACTCCCCACTCTACTACAGAAGTCTACACATCCGACAAATGATGTCAAACTAAGAATTTTCAATTAAATATGTTTGTTAAAACTCCAATATCTTATACGCCTGTGGTAGTTTGAATAGATGGTCCCCAATATATTCAGTGTCTTATTACTCTGTCGTTTGCATCTGCAGCCACCTGGCTGGAGGCGGTTTCACTGGGCGGATCTTAAGGTGTGATGGTGAGTTTAAGATTTCAATCTAAAGATATACAAAGGGTGCCTAGCTAGAGTTCCTGAAGTGTGCTGGGCAGTATGGCTTTTTAAATTATTTCTGCCCCTCCCTTTTCTTGAACCTGTGAAGGTAGGCCATCTTCTTTTGCCATTATGGAACTTCCCCTGGATCTGTAAGCTTCAATAAATGCCTTCCTCCATAACTATGTCTGGTCTTGAAGTTCATCTCAATGAACCTGAAGCTGTCTGCTATATGCTCCAAATACATTGTTTGTGGTGTATGTGTGTGTGTGTATGTGTGCTAGCTTAAGAATTCTAAAGTTGCATGTGCAATTTTCTATTATCTAACAAGGAGAGCCTTTGAGTTCCCAGCTTCTAATGGTTACTGTTTAATCCATCTCTGCAATCTTTTACCTCAGAAACTGGAATCTTAAAAAGAACATTTCAAAAAAGTAATACATGTATAGAATGAGAAGGAAGAAATTGAAACATTGAATCAAATGTACACTCTAAAACCTGACTGTAAGAAATTTTTGTGTGTTTCTTAATTAAAACAACATGGAAGGAAAGAAAATATCAAGTACACAGCTGTGTAGTGATGCATTACAGCAATGCCTTCCTCTAAAATATTTCCACCCTGGCAATCAATAAATGGATTTTCATGCTAGGCATTCTGTGCCAACTCCTCCGGCAATAACTGATGCACATATCAGGTCCTCACAGACGTTCATTATGTTAGTTGTAAAAGTCCATACTTTGACACAGTGCCAAAATAGTATGCAATTTTTAAATTTGGCAGTTAAATACAATAAGTTTTCATGTGGAAAATAGGACTGTTTGAAGGATGAAAATATATGTGAGAAACACCTCTATAAATATCTAACTTGTGTTGACTCCCCATCATCACAGGCTTAGAATCTCACTTTACCTGAAAGGTAGCTATATGATCATACCAAAACACTCTCTTCTTTCTCCCTCCCTTACCTTCTTTTTCTTTCTTCCCTCTTCTTTCCTTTCTCCCTTTCCTCCCTTTTTGTCTCCTCAGTTCTCCTTTGCACTCTGTTGCAGTTAGCTTGGGGTTGCTGGCAGAAAACACCCCACCAAGAGTAGATTTCTGAAGGAAAGTATTTTGGCTTGCAGAATTCAGGGAAGCTCTATGATGGCAGGGAAAATGATGTCAGGAACAGAAGCTAGATATCAATCACATCCTGGCCAACGACAGGTGTACAACAGCAGCAACAGACCATGCCAAACACTGACAAGGGGAAGTTGGCTATAATATCCATAACCTTGCCCCCAATAATACACTGTCTCTAGGAGGCTCCAATTTTCAAATTTCCACCAGCTGGTGACCTAGCATTCAGAACACAAAACACTTATGGGGGACACTTGAATCAAACCACCATACCTTCCTATGTTTGTTTCTCTTTCTGTCTCTCATAAATAACATTTAAAGGGAGCCCACTATACCGTAGGTTTTGAAGAATGGCAGTTGCCTAGTTACGCTTAGCTATGCTGCTTAATTCCTGTTCCATAGTCTCTGATGTAATGGCCTTATAACTATTATCCATACATATATGTTGTTGTCATTACTTTTATGAATGCATTAATTACATCAACACTAAGTGTTCACATTAAAATTTTAGTGTTTGTATTAGTCAGCTTCAGGTTCACTGAGATGAAATTCCAGACCAGGCACAGTTATGGAGGAAGGGATTTATTGAAGCTTACAGATCCAGGGGAAGTTCCATAATGGCAGAAGAAACTGGCCTGCCTTCACAGGCCCAAGCAGAGAGAGAGAGAGAAGTACAAGCCTAAAGGTCAAAAGCCACAGCACACTTCAGGAACTCCAGCTACACACACTTTGCATATCTTTAGATTGAAATCTGAAACCCACCACCACACCTTAAGATCTACACAATGGCATTGCCTCCAGTCAGATGGCTAGAGATGCAAACTATAAACAAATAAACAACTGAATATATTGGGGGTCATCTATTCTATTCAAACCACCACATTCCGCCCCTGGCCCCCAATAGATTTATAACCATCACACATTGTAAATTGTACTCAGTTCAATTTCAAAGGTCCCCACAGTCTTGACCAATTTAAGATACGAAGACCTGTAAAATCAAGCAAGTTAAACATTTCTAACATATAAAGGCACAGAGGAAACATTTTCGACTGGTATAATGCATAGTTCAAGGAGAGACTAAAACAATGCAAAGTCAACCACCATCAAACAAACATCAAACTTCTGCAGTTCAAGTTCAATATATCCAGAGACTAACAGCCTTTCCAATTCCGCCCCTCCAGCTGGGCAGAGTAGCCGGGGAACGCTTCCATCCCAGGTCAACAATGTGCTCTATGGTAGCCCTTGCACAGTCCTGGTATATACAAAACATCTTCAGGTCTTCATGCAAACCATGGTCCATCTTCCAAAGGCTCTTTCAGCCTATCAGGGCATCAGGCCCTACCTCATGCCACATCTCAGTGGCAGCTCCTAGAAGCATGTGCAATTCACGGCCACTCCATGCATTTTTCATGCTTCTGAAACCAATACCAGCTGTGCAGGACACAGCCATATTCTTAATTCACAGATGAAATAAATCATAACCTTGAAAAGCAGGTTCCTTCTCCAGTCAACTCTTTCCAAAAGTGTTTGCATTTCTATGATAGTCCTTCCTCAGGCATCCTTTCCATTGTTTTAATGTAAAGCAGTTGGAACATCTTCCTTAAGATTGCTAATGTGTTTGACAATAGCAGGTTCAGTAACCTAAAACCAGTCTCAGTGCCTGTAATTTTAACTTGCTTGAGGTTTTCCAGCTTAAAATCTTAAATCTCTCAATCCAATATCTTTAGCCAAGCCCATCAGTCCATTACAAATTTAACCTTAATCAAACTCTCTGGGCCTGGGCAGCAGGACGCAGCCAGCCCTTATGCCAGTAGCCCAGTTCCAACAAAGTCCTCTGCAGTCTTTCCTTCCCCTTAGAAAGCTCATAAGCTAAGCCTTGAAGTTCAATGCTATCTGCACTTAGCATTCTCAGACTCTCATCAGAATAGTCCATAAAAATTGGCTTACCACTCCAGATGACATCTTCAGTTGCAAGCACGAAGTCCATGCCTATTCCTCCAAAACAAAGGTTCCACAAGATCAATATCCACATAGTAAGGTTCATCTCACCCCACTCCTCGGTACCAAGTTCTGTATTAGTCAGCTTCAGGTTCACTGAGATGAAATTCCAGACCAGGCACAGTTATGGAGGAAGGGATTTATTGAAGCTTACAGATCCAGGGGAAGTTCCATAATGGCAGAAGAAACTGGCCTGCTTTCACAGGCCCAAGCAGAGAGAGAGAGAGAGAAGTACAAGCCTAAAGGTCAAAAGCCACAGCACACTTCAGGAACTCCAGCTACGCACACTTTGCATATCTTTAGATTGAAATCTGAAACCCACCACCACACCTTAAGATCTACACAATGGCATTGCCTCCAGTCAGATGCCTAGAGATGCAAACTACAAACAAATAAACAACTGAATATATTGGGGGTCATCTATTCTATTCAAACCACCACAGTGTTTATTTAGATTTCTCATCCACACAATTATGTCTGATAGTGCTGAAGTGAGTCCTTATTCATCAAGTCTCAGTAATTCTATATTAAATATTCTGTGCTCTAATACACTGACATATTTTTACAAATGTCATCTCTTTGACATAATTGAATGCCCTGAATCAAAGCCTCAGGGAGTCAGAGCTTGAAACAATTAAAAGACACATGAATATTTGGAAATAATAGAGTCAATAGATTCATTTGCTAGAATTTCCTTATCTGGTGCTAGACAGAGAGGGGGGTGGAGTGTGTGTGTGTGTGTGTGTGTGTGTGTTTGATGATAGATAGTGGACAGAGGATAGATAGATTTATTGCTATAGATTTAGATACAGAGATATTCTGATAGCACATTTTCTTCAAAATTCAAAAAGCAACATGTTATGATAATAGTCTGCCTCCCCTAAAATATTGTCATCGTCGAATCACATTATGAGATAAAAACTAAATCTAAAAACTTTTCAAATTAATGAAATTATGATTTTAGCTGAGTCATTACATTCATAGTGGTTGAATTTTTAAAAGCTTCATGACTATAGGGAAAAATAAGTCCATTAGTTTCCCTTCCCAGCAGCTTTTGTCTACTGTATAGTCAGCAGATCACATACTCACACTCACACACTGGACAAATGCTCACTTTCACATGAAGTCAAAGAGGAAGCAAGTTCTTTGAAGGTAAGTCATTCATTCTAACATTCCTTTAGCCTACTTTTTTCTCTGCACATTATTGTATTAACAATCTGTATCAGAAGTGATTAATTATTGATGAAAGTTTGTGGTTTTTTTCCAATGTGTTACTCAGTTTGCAGAGGTGGCATTCTACATTGACTTCATCTTTACCGTAGCAAGAAAGTAACGTATGAGGTCCTTTTTAACAACACTTGTGCTATCTGAAAAATAAGGATTCCATAGAGTTTTATATGTTTTCAGTGTGTAAATTTCATTCAACAAAACACCATAAGATTTCATTAAGCATTTCATTATTATTTTGAGTTTTACAATTATTAGTTGAGTCAAAAAGATTTCCTAAAGGTATTTCATTGATGGGCTCTCCTTTGACACTCTTACTGACAATCAAATTTGGGCAAACTTAAGTGTTTAACTGTTCTTAACAAATGGTAACATGCTCAAAATTCAGTGTTTTCTGAGGCATTAGTTGGTGCCTGTTGCAGTCAGGTTCACATTGCTGCAGAAAACACCTGACCAAGAGCAGCTTGTAGGGAAAAAAGGGCTTATTCTGGCTACAAATCAGCAAGAACAATGACAGAGCATACACAAAATCATGGAGACTAAACAGTACACTATTGGTTAATAAATGGGTCATTGAAAAATCAAAAAGGAATTCAAAAAATTCATAGAATCAAATGATGATGGGAATAGAACATAGCAAAACCTTTGGGACAAAATGAAGGCAGTCCTATGTGGTAAATTTATAGCTCTAAGTGCCTATATTAAGAAACTATAGATTTCACAAGAAAACAATTTAATGCTTTACCTTAAGGCCTTGATAAAAGCAGAACAAAACAGACAAAAAATCAGTAGATGGGAAGAAATAATAAAGACTGGGGCAGAAATAATGAAATACAAACAAAAATATCCAAAGAATCAATGAAACAAATGTTCATTCTTTGAAAGGATAAATAAGATTGATAAATCTGACTGGAAGAAAGAGGGAAGAAACAAAATTTAATAAAATTAGAGATGAAAAAGGCACCATTACAACAAATAGCAAAGAAATTCAGAAAATCCTAAGAACATACTTTAAGCATACAAGTTTGAAAATCTGAAATAAATTGATGATTTCATTGATTTATATGACCAACTGAAATTAAATCAAGATGAGATAAACCATTTAAATAGACCTTTAACAAGTACAGAGATCCAAGTAGTTATAAAAAGCCTCCCAACTAAAAAAAAAAGTTCAGGCCCTGATGGATTCACTGGTGAATTTTACTAGACTTTTGTGGAAGAACTAATGCCACTCTTTCCCAAACCATTCCATAAAACTGAAAAGGAAGGAATTCTACTGAAATCCTTCTATGAAGTCAATATCACCCTAATACCAAAACCAGGCAAAAACTGAACAAAAAAATAAAATTACAAACCAATCTCCCTCATGAACATAGATATAAATATTCTCAACAAAATATTGGCAAACACAATACAAGAACATATAAAAAAGATCACTCACCCCAACCAAGTAGATAAATGCCAGAGATTCAAGGATGATTCAACATAAGCAAATCAATAAATAAAATATACTACATAAATTGGCTGAAGGACAAAAACCACATGATCATCCAACAGATACTAAAGAGGCATTTTAGTGATTGCAGCATCCACACAATTATTAGTCCTTTGTTGCTTTTCTGCAAGTTCTACCAGTAGCTTGGTCAGGGTTGCATTGCTCATAGCTTCATTTTGGTGTTCTGATCCTAATGAATCTTCTATGTTTTGATTAGAGATGTTCATTGTAGTACTGGGTGATC
Organism: Dipus sagitta; assembly: GCA_036346955.1. Taxonomy (NCBI): domain Eukaryota; kingdom Metazoa; phylum Chordata; class Mammalia; order Rodentia; family Dipodidae; genus Dipus; species Dipus sagitta. The sequence continues at coordinate 38,923,437 of CM070786.1, forward strand.
TAACTGGATTTTCTTGCATTTGATTTTTCATGTTATTTCTTTTGCACTGTGGTCTGCCCATCACAGTGTATGGGCACATAGGTGGGTGGATCAGCCTGGGCTCAAGCACAATGAGAATTTGAGGCAGCCTGAGGCTGTTGCCAAGCAGCCTGGGCTTTGGCTCTCACTTGCCAAAGCCGCCTGATCTACTGCCTGGCTGGTGCACCAGAGTTGCCTGAGTCTCAAGCGGTAATGTGCCAAAGCTGCCTGCACTTGCACGAGGAGGGACACTGAGGCACCAAGCACTGAAGCAGCCCAAACTCTGGCAGGGGAACACTGGGACACGGAAGCAGTCTGTGCTTGCCCACAACAGGACAGTGGCAGATGGCTAGTGTGGTAGGAAGGTAGGGGATGGCACCTGTGCTGGCGCAAGCAACAGACACAGTCTGAGCTTTCATGGCAGTTGTTGTGGGCCTGGACTCACTACAAGTGTGGCAGCTGAAGCAGTAAGTGACAGGTTGGGCAGAGCAGTCTAAGCTTCCACATGCAGGGATCTATCAGTGCAGTGGCACCGTGGATATGGTGGCTACTTGGGGAGGGGAGGAGGGTGGGGAGGGGTGACCGACCCACCCACAAGGGAATCAGCGATTCCCTGTTTTTCCCCCTCTGTGTCCACCCACTAGAAATCTATTGGAGATTGCTCACCCCTAAAAGACCCAGTGAACCCTTAGTGTCTTTCCTTTCTTTCCCCAGGATCTGTGGTGCAGCTAGGCGGTCACCATGTTGGCCAGACCTTACCCAAATAAGGATAGGAAACATCAAAAAATCAAATTAAAATAAATGCTGGCGAGGATGCAGAGAAGTAGGAACACTCATCCACTGTTGGTGGGAATGTAAGATGGTAAAACCACTTTGGAAAGCAATATGGAGACTCCTGAAAAAGCTGACTATAGAGATACCAACAGACCCAATTATTCCCTTACTGGGCATCTACCCTAAAACCTTCAAACAACAAGCCAGAGAGATTTGCTCAACCATGTTTGTAGCAGCTAAATTTGTAATAGCTAAGAGCTGGAATCAACCCAGATGTCCATCACTAGAAGAATGGATAAATAAGATGTATATCTACACAATGGAATTCTATACAGCAGTAAGAAAAAAATGACACAATGAAATTTGAGGAAAAATGGTTGAACCTGGAACAGATCATTCTCAGTGAACTTACCCAATCACAGAAAAAAAAAAAAAAATTGCCACATAGTCTCACTCATCTACAGCACCTAACCTGAATCTACCCAAGATGCCTTGCATACCCAGCAAGCATCTCATGGACTAGACAATAGGATGGGTGGGGAGGGAAGGGAGGGCAACAGAGGGGTGGGAAACACAAATCTAGACCAAATGGCAATGGTACCATAAAATTCTACTTCTTAAATGCAGAACAAATAGCTGAACCTTCACCAGGCCCTCAGAGGGAACACCTGAACAACAAGACACTGGAGAGGGTATGATGAAGGCTGACTTTAATCTTCTACAACTTTCCTCCCTCCCTTTCCCTCTCTCTATCTCTCTCTCCCTCCTCCCCCCTCTCTATTCTCTCTAACTCTTGTATATTAGTTATCTTTTTCCTCATTTTCTTAGTGGGCACTGACCTGTAACTCCCAGTACCAGCATGTAGCTATCATCCGCAATGAGCTTTTGATCAGAGAGACCTATTTTCCTAAAAGAAGGACAGATTTCTGTCAGAATATTTGATGACCCACCAAAGGTTAGTGGTAAGACCCTACTGCTGAAGACACCTTATGTGGTTGACACGTAAAATGGAATGGCATAGCTGGAAGCTGGAAGAGAGTCAGTCCCCAGACAGTCAGCATGTCTAGTGCCAGAAGGTGCTACATGGGCGACTGGGGGAGAATGACCAATATCTGTCCAAGCAACTCATGGTCTAACCTACTTAGCAGAAAATAACCTGTTGTGATGCCCACATAAGTGCAATAGTGGCACACAGCCATGGTGGGTAACCATCTGCTCTTAATTTGGCTAACTGATCTCCTCAGTGGTACGGGACCCATAGTTGGAGCTGGGAAACAAGTCAGAACCATATCCAAACATAAGCCCGCTCTCCATTATCAAGCTACCATCAATCATGGGCTACAAGAGGGCCTACACCTATCAAATTCTCTATAAAAAAAAGTAAGGGTTATCTCATTGGTCCTGGTGCTAACTTACTCTCCATAGGAGACTCTGCTTCTCTTTTTCAGATAGATGTAGATCCTAAGGAGAGAGCCACTCCATCGTACCTCCAAAGGGCCCCGGCTGAAACTAAGAACAATTGGCGAAACAAGCAAGGGTGCTGTTTTCCTGGTGAACTGGGTACCACCACAAGGGTGAAAGGAGATCAACACAGAGAAAACTCAGCTCCTACAAAATCAGAGAGCCAGAGACCCAGAGGCCCCCAAAACCTCATCACTGAAGCAGACCAAAATGAACCCAACATGGCTCAGGGAAATTTTATGGAAGAGGGGGTGGAAGGAATGTCAGAGCCACATGTTGGGTCATGATATGCAGATACATTTATCCTACCCATAACTGTGGGCTAACTCCACAATGCATGACCCATATACCTCAACAAGGAAGGGCGAAGGGGAGGGGTAGGTCATGGATGGGGCTAATAATGGTACGAATCTGACTGTATTTGCTGAATACAAAACTAATTAATAAAAAAAATAATTTTTTTTAAAAGGAGGCATTTGACAAAAAACAAAAAACATTCATGGTAAAAGTCCTACAGGAACTAGGAATAGAAAGAGCATATATCATCATAATAAAGGCTATTTATGACAAACCTACAGCCAACATAATACTAAATGGAGAAAAACTTGAAGCTTTTCCACTAAATTCAGGAACATCACAAAGGTGTCCATTACCCCCACTCTTATTTAACATAGTACTGGACATCTCAGCTATAGCAATAAGACAAGAGACACTCATAAAAGGGACACAGATTGGAATGGAAGAGATGAAATTATCATTATTTGCATATGATCTGCTTCCGTACATAAAGGACCCTAAAGACTCTACCAGCAAACTGTTAGAACTGATAACCACTTATAGCAATGTAGCAGGATACAAAATAAGTACACACAAATCAGTAGCACAAAAAATGTGCAGAGGATGAAATCTGGGAATCATTCCCATTCACAATTGCCTCAAAATAAATAAATAAATAAATAAATAAATAAATAAATAAATAACCTTGGAATAAATCTAGCCAAAGAACTGAAAGATCTCTCTAATGAAAAGTTTAAAACACTCAAGCAAGGAATTTCAAAAGACACTAGGAAATGGAAAATCATCCCTTCTTATTGGATTGGAAAAATCAATATTTTGAAAATGTGAATCTTACCAAAGCAATCTATATATTTAATGCAATCCCCATTAAAATTCTAATGGAATTCTTCAGGGAAATAAAAAAAAAAAACCCTAATTTACATTTGGAAGCACAAAAAATCCTGAATAGCCAAATCAATTTTGAGTAACAAAAGTAAGGCTGTCAATATGACCAAACCTGATTTTAAGCTATATTACAAAGCCATAGCAACAAAGACAGCATGGTGCTGGCACAAAGACAGATATGTAGATCAATGGAACAGAATAGAGGTCACAGATGTTAATCCATGCAGCTAAAGCCATCTAATTTTTGACAAGAATGCCAAAAAAATTATTAGACAAAAGACAGCCTCTTCAACAAGTAGTGCTGTGAAAACTGGGTATCTATATGTAGAAGGATTTAAATAGATCCTTGTCTCTCTCCATGCACAAGAATCCAGGCAAACTGGGTCAGGGATCCTAAAATCAGACCTGGAATTTTGGAACTACTAGAGGAAAAGGTAGAGGAAAGCCTTCAACATATTGGCATAGGTAATAACCTTACGAATATAACCACAATAGCTCAGGAAATGAATCCACCAATCAACCCCTGGGATATCATGAAATTACAAACATTTGTACAGCAAAGGACACTGTGAATAGAGCAAAGAGACAACCTACAGAATGGGAGAAAATCTTTGCCAGCTACATATCTGACAGATGATTAATATCTAGAATATACAAAGAACTCATAAAACAATATAATAAGAAACCAAGCAACCCAATTAAAAATTGGGCTACGGAACTAAATAGAGAGTTCTCAAAAGAATAAATACAGATGACATGTAAACATCTAAAAAAGTGTTCTACATCCTTAGCCATCAGGGAAATGCAAATTAAAACTACTTTGAGATTCCATCTTGCTCCTGTCAGAATGGCTATCATCAAGAAAACAAAAGACAATAAATGCTGGCAAGGATGCGAGAAAAGAGGAATCCTTCTACACTGTTGGTCAGAATGTAATCTGGTACAGACATGTAGAAATCAGTGTAGAGGTTCCTGAGGCAGCTAAAAATAGATTTACCATATGATCCAGCTATAGGACTCCTAGGCATATATCCTAAGGACTCTTCTCATTACCTTAGAGATACTTGCACATCAATGTTTATTGCTGCTCTATTCACAATAGCTAGGAAATATTGCCAGCCTAGATGTTACTCAAAAAATGAATGGATAATAAAGATGTGCTACATTTAGACAATGAAGTTCTCATCAGCAGTAAAGAAAAATGAAATTAGGAGAATTGTAGGGAAATGGATAATCTAGAAAGGATTATACTAAGTGAGGTAACCCTGGCCCACAATGCCAAGCATCACATGTTTTCTCTCATAGGTGGATCCTAGTTACAAATGTTCAGACTTGTGTGTAAGTTGGAATAAAAATCAGTAGCAGAGGTCAGTAAGCTAGAAAAGGGCTATAAGTGAGGGAGGAGAAGGGTGGCCTTAAGTGGATGGTAATGTATATATATGTAAGTAGGTGGACAGATTGCTGTGGGTAGAATAGCCTAAGCAAGGTCAGGGGATGAGATTGAGTAAAAGGAGTGTGGGGGGAGGGTTAATCAAAATTAATAATACTATGGATAAGCCACAGGATAACCTATTTTTTTGGATAATGTAATGGCACACCCATAAGCCATACACTATTGCTAGAAAAAAATAAGTGCCAGGAATGGGATACCTTCTAGTGAGTTGTTGGCCAGGGCGGTCTCTGATGCCCCAAAACTATTGCCAAGGCTTTTGGTTTCCCTCCAGGAATAGATGATAAGTCCATATTGCTGAAGACTCCACATGCCTGGGCTACAAGGTCACTGAGAAATCATACTTGTAATGAGCTGAAAACCTGCTTCCAGCAGACCAGCTGACTGAAAGCTGGAAAAAGTTGCACTGCATGCAGTCTTACGAGAGATAGAAGCCATTAGTTGTGAGAAGAGTAGACACTATAAGCCTCAATTTCAGCCAGCCAGGCCAAATGAGCCAATGGGTGCAATAGTGGCATGTCTTATTGGAGAAACCAACTGCTCTCTAATTGGACTGGTGACTCCCTCAGTGGGAGGGAATACATGTCTGGTACTGAAAACCTAATCAAAAGTCTATGGTCGGGGAGGTCATGAACATTAGGAGTGTAATGCCTGCTCTTGTCTCGTTAAATGCATATATTATGCTCACCAATTGCCCTGTAAGCACTTTGCTTAAGGTTCATACCCATGTATTAATGCTACTATCACTTTTGGTTAGAGAAGCTTCTCTTTTCAGATGGTAGTGAACTCTGGGATGACCCAAAAGGCATCATAGGACTGAGATGTGATGGGGTATGTTCAGCATTGAAACATCTCTATCACACTTCCAGTCCTCAGAGTCCATTGCAAAAGAGGTAGAAGAAAGAATGTAAGAGCTGAAGGAAGGGTAGGCCTGCTTACAACACAATGAAGCAGACAGGAATTGACCTTGATATCCATGACCTCATATTGCCTAGCACTATCTTCACAAAACCCTCATAATAAGAGGAAAAGATGAGGACATCAAAATAAAAGAGAGGGGCTGGAGAGATGGCTTAGTGGTTAAGGCATTTGCCTGCAAAGCCAAAGCATCCTGGTTCAATTCTCCAGGATCCACGTAAGCCAGGTGCACAAGGGGGCGCATGCATCTGAAATTCATTAGCAGTGGCTGGAGGCCCTGGCATGTCCATTCTCTCTCTCTCTCTCTCTCTCTCTCTCTCCATTCTCTCTTTCCCCTTCTCTCTCTGAAATATATATATATATATATATATATATATATATTTAAAAAATAAATAAAAGAGAGACTATCGAAGAGAGGAAGGGGATATGATAGAGTGTAGATTTGTGAAGGAGAATGTGGGGGAAGGGAGAGAGTTATCATGGTTTATTGTCTGCATGTATGGAAGCTGTCAATAATGAGGAAAATATTAATAAAAAAGAAAGAGACACCGATGAATCAGAGAAGGTAATAGGATGAAAATGAACAATATGGATTATACACATCTATGAAAATGTAATAATGGAACCTTTTATAATGTCTAATTCATATATGATAGTAAAAATATAACAAAGAAAGGTATTCCAGCTACAGTATATATGATTCACAAAAGTCTAATACTACAAGTATATTGTATAAACTATTCATCTCTTTAGTATGAAAAATAAACAGAACAAAAATAACAACCTTACTATGTAAGGTGATAGACACAGAAAGAAACATAAGGGATATCAAATAGCATAATGTGGAATTACCAGAATACAAAGTGATAATATGGAATAACATATCACAGTAAAAATAAAAATCAAAAAGTTGCCACACTATTGCTAGGTAAAATAATCTATAAAACAAAGACAATAAAAATAGACACAAAAGATTATAATATATTGATAAAATGGTCAATTTAACAAAACAAAATAACAATGTTAATATATAAGTATTTATTTACAACAACAAAGCATGAACACATACACATATATTTGTTTTTTTTAACAAAATTAATATATTTATTTATTTAACAATGTTTTTAAATAAAACTTTTTTTTCTCTTTTTTTTCTTTTTTATTTATTAGTCATTTCTGTATTCAGCAAATACAGTCAGTTTGGTACCATTATTAGGCTCATCCGTGACCTACCCCCTTCCCTTGGCTCCTCCTTGTTGAGGTATACGGGTCATGCATTGTGGAGTTAGCCCACAGTTATGGGTAAGCTAAATGTCTCTGTATATCATGACCCAACATCTGACTCTGACATTCTTTCCACCCCCTCTTCCGCAAAATATCCCTGAGCCATGTTGGGTTCATTTTTGGTCTGCTTCAGTGATGAGGTGTTGGGGGCCTCTGAGGCTCTGGCTCTCTGATTTGGTAGGAGTTGATTTTTCTTTGTGCTGATCTCCTTCCCCCTTGTGCTGGTATCCAGTTCATCAGGAAAACAGCACCCTTGCTTGTTTCTCCAATTTTTCTTAGTTTCAGCAGGGGCCCTTTGGACGTATGATGGGGTGGCTCTCTCCTTAGGATCTACATCTATCTGAAAAAGAGAAGCAGATTCTCCAACGGAAAGTAAGTTAGCACCAGGACAAATGAGATACCCCTTACTTTTTTTTAATAGAGAATTTAATAGGTGTAGGCCCTCTTGTAGCCCACAATTGATGGTAGCTTGATATTGGAGAGTGGGTTTACGTTTGGATCTGGTTCTGACTTGTTTCCCAGCTCCAGCTATGGGTCCCATACCAGTGAGGGGATCAGTTAGCCAAATTGAGAGCAGTTGGTTCCTGACCATGGCTGTGTGCCACCACTGCACTTGTGTGGGCATCACAACAAGTTATTTGCTGCTAAGTAGGTTAGACCATGCGTTGCTTCGACAGATATTGGTCATTTTCCCCCAGTCGCCCATGTAGCACCTTCTGACACTAGATGCGCTGACTGTCTGGGGACTGACTCTCTTCCAACTTCCAGCCATGCCATTCTAGTTTGAATGTCAATCACATAAGGTGTCTTCAGCAGTAGGGTCTTACCACTAGCCTTTGGTGGGTCATCAAGTACTCTGACAGAAATCTGTCTGTCTTTTAGGAAACCTTGTAAGTCTCTCTGATCAAAAGCTCATTGTGGATGATAGCCCCATGCTGGATCTGGGAGTTACAGGTCAGTGCCCACTAAGAAAATGAGGAAAAAGATAACTAATATACAGGAGTTAGAGATAAGAGAGAGAGAGAGAGAGAGAGAGGCAGGGAGAGGGGAAGTGAGGGAGGGAAGATGTAGGAGATTAAGGTTAGTCTTAATCTTACCCTCTCCAGTGTCTTGTGGTTCAGGTTTTCCCTGTAAGGGCCTGGTGAAGGATCAGCCATTTTGTCTGTCTTTTAGTAAGTAGAAGATTATGGTACCATTGCCGTTTGGGTCTAGATTTGTGTTTCCCACCCCTTTGACGCCCTCTCCTCCCTCCCCTTTCATCCTAGTGTCTAGTCTAGGAGATGCTTGCTGGGTATGTAAGGTATCTTCGGTAGATTCAGGTTAGGTGCTGTAGATGAGTGAGAGTATGTGGCGATTTTTTTTCTGTGATTGGGTAAGTTCACTGAGAATGATCTGTTCCAGGTTCAACCATTTTTCCTCAAATTTCATTGTGTCATTTTTTTTCTTACTGCTGTATAGAATTCCATTGACATACACATATATTTGAAATTAAATAGAGAGACATTAATGTAATAATGATAATAGTAATAATAGTGGAGGACTTTTATATCCCATGTTCCTTTCAGAAAAACATACCACATGCAGAAAAAAATATACATAGAAAAAGCATTGCTAAATTGCTCATTATATATAAAAGAGCTAATGGAATTCTTCAGGACCTTTCATTCAACAGCCATCAAATACACATATTGTACATCAGATCATGGAACTCTTTCCAGGATAGATTGTTTGATAGGCCATAAAATAAGTTTCAGTTTTCAAAAAAACAAAAAATTAGCAATGGCAAGTATCTTTGTAATCCCACTTTGAAATGTTTAACACAAAAAGCTTTGGAAATTATACAAATACATTGTAATTAAACAACTTAGCTTTGAATAGCCAATAGATCAAAAGAAGAAATCAGGAACATATTAAATTTAATTACTGAAACAAAAATGTGGTACAAAAGAAGTAAAAACTATTAAGAAAGTTTACAGAAGTCAACGAGCATATAAAAAATTAGAAGTACATCAGATAGTCCTTGAATAATCACTCCTTTAATTTATAGGTACTTACTTAAAAAGCCTCTGCCATGGGTTTGATTCCCCAGTATCCATGTAAGTCCAGACTAAGTGAGATATGCATCTGGAGCTAATTTGCAGCTTCAAGAGGTCCTGGCATTCATTCTCACTCTCTATCTGTATATCTATCTTTCTCCTTTCTTTCTTAGCTCTCACCCCCCTCTGTCTCTCCTTGCACATAATTCAAATATTAAAAAACAAAGACTTACATCAGATGTTGCAGTTACCTTCTCTTGGCTGGGACAAACAACTGACCAGAAGCATCTTAGGGAGGAAGGGGGTTATTTGAGGCTTACAGATTTCAGGGGAAGCTCTATCATAATGGAAGAAGATGGCTCACTTCAATATACATCCAAAGCAGAGAGAGAACAAAGAGCCAGAGCTCAAACTGGTACTGAACAAATCATATGGCTTGACTCAAGATATGCGCCCAGTGACATATCTCCTCCAGTAGGGCTCTGTCTGCTGGGGACTTACAGGTAAAGCTTAATATTAATCAAAAATGCCCAAGGTTATTAGGGACATACATTTAAATCACCACAGACTCACGATCATCTCACAATGCAAAATACAGTCTTCCCAGCTTCAAAAGACTATATTGTCTTTGCTATTGTTAATGCTGTTTAAAAGTCCAAAGTCTTATCTGAGATTCAAGACTGTCTCTTAACTATGAGTCCTGTAAAATCAATACACAAGTTACCTACTTCCAACACATAATGCCAGAGAGTAAACATTTCCATTGCAAAAAGAAAGCATAACAAGGAGAGATTGGGCCAATGCAAAATTAATATCCAGCAAGCAAACATCAATTATCTGCAGTTCCAAGTCCAACATCTACATCTGGTGATGAATTCTCTGGGTTTCCAATTTCAACCCTCTAGCTGGGTTGCTCACAGCCAGGGGAATACTCCATCCTGAGCAAGCAGCTCTCTTTGACAGCCATCCCACAGTCCTGTGTGAAAAAATGTTCCCAGAAAAGTGTTGCATCTACTTTGTACAAGGCTGGATTGATAGAACTCCTGTGATTACAGAGTAATGGAATGATGCAAGATCAGATTACCTTGGGCTACCTTTAGCTGCTTAATAGCCATTTATTGTCCACCTTTGTGTTTGACCTAACATCCCAGTGACTCTCAGTTGATCAGCTGTGACCTATTTGGAATGTACTAAAAGTCTATCAGCTTCCACCAACCAAAGGGCCAAAAATTTAATCAGATAGCATCTAAAGTGTATGGTGGAAATTTCCCCACTTTGCTATAACTGCTACCTGATGTTAAGGCAATGTATTTAAAAAATGCTCTGATTTATACCTTTCTTTTGTTCTGTAGCTATAAAACCTTAATGAAATTGTTAACACATTTGAACATGAAATTGGAGTAACCTAAATATGTGGTCCTGGGATGTGGTCACTCCTATTTGGCTCCAGAATAAAGTATCTCATGTCCCCTTTGAGGTGAGAGCTGTGTCTTTTGTATATACATTTTGCATCCAAACTCTGGGGTCTGATTTCAACCCACAGTTCATCTTCACAGCTACACACAGTGGCCTTACTGAGTCTCCTTACATGGATTTCAAACCTGCTTCACTTTACCACATATTAGCAGCTCCTGGAACCATGCGCACTTCATGACCTGCTACACTGCATTCTTTATGCTTCAAAAACAAGTACTAGGTTGACTGAATAGCCAAATCTGTAAAGGGAAATAAAGCTTGACCTTGAAGATCCGATTGCTCCCTCACCAGTTTTCTTTCAAGCCCCCTCCTTTCAAAAGAAGTTGCATTCTTACTATCTTGATTCTGCCATGGGATAATTTTCACCCTCAAGGCATATTTATCATTATCCCAATGTAAAACAATTGGCCCAACGTTAATGATGGTACTCTCCTTAACAATCACAGCTTAAGTCATATATATATTTCAAACTTGAATTTCTTCTGAGATAAACTGCATCATTCATACCTTCTGCCAGAGTCCACCAATACATTACTTTTTATTTTTTTTTAATTTTATTTATTTATTTGAGAGAGAGAGAGAGAGAGAGAGAGAGAGAAAGAGAGAGAGAGAGAATTATCCTAAGCTATTACTTTCAAACTCAACTTTGCTCAAATTCTCAGGACATTTTGTAATATAGCTAGCCTTTCCAGTAGCCCATTTCTTACAAAATTCTCTCTTTTCCCTTTTAATGTTCATAAGACAAGCCTTCACAATTCTCTCTGCATTTATCATTTCCAAACTCTCACTAGCATAAACTACAAAGTTCTGCTTCTAGCTCTGCAAGGCTTCTCTAGTCAAAAGTAACAAATTCTTCCATATTCCTCCAATAAAGACATTGCATAAGACAAAACCTACATGATAAGATTCATGGAAGCTACAATACCTCTTCTTTGTACCAATTTTACTGTTGCAGTTACCTTCTCATTGCTGGGACAAATACTGATTAGAAGCAGTTTCTGGATGGAAAGGGTTTATTTCAGGCTTACAGGTTATAGGGCAAGCATTATTGGGGTGGAAGAAGCTGCCTCACATTATCACACATCCATAGCAGACACAGAGAGACAAACAGATCTCAAGCTGGATTTCTACACACCTTGGAGCTGGACTTTATCTAGATAGACAGATATAGTGACTCATCTCTTCCAGTGAGGCTCTGTTTATGGGAGACTTAAGTGGAGGGTATGGGGGGGCATTTACAAACACCACCCACTGCATTTCAAGGACATAGACAAATAAGAATAAGCCACAATTTATATTAATAGAGGGAAAATGTACTATAGATTAGAAATGACATTAAATGGAGACAAAATATGCCAAACATAATTTTAAAACTGTTGGTTTTAAAAAACCATAAAACAGAATGCAAAAACTCATGGCTAGACTAACTAAGGAAACAGACAAATTCCTCAACATATAAGCCTTGCCATGCATACATACTAAAAAATAGAAATTTTAACCATTCCAACAAAAAATAATGAGATTTAATCCAAAGAAAGCCAAGAACAGGAATTCTTTTTTGCTGTTAAACTTCACAAAGTGTCTAGAGAGTAACTAACACTAATTCTCCTTTATTCAGACTAGAAGTGGAAGTAGTTTTTACATATATATTCTATAAAGCCATAATAATTCTGATTCCAGAAAACAGATATGACCACAAGAAAAATAATAATAACTTCTGCCTAATATTTTTGATAAACACTTGAGGTTTTAATGTAAATGTCCTCCATGGGCTCACGTACTTGAGCACTTCATCACCAGGTGATCGCACTGTCCAGCAAGGTGTGAAACCAACAGGAGTAGGAGTCTTGCTGGAGGAAATGTGTCATAATTTGGAGTTGGCTTGGTTTGAGTTCTCACTCATGATCTACCCTCTTTGCTGATGTCAAAGTAATATGCCTGCTGTCTGCTTCCTTGCCATTAGAGATACTTCACTTCCAAACTGCAGGAGGAAACAAACCCTTTCCTTTTTCACACTGATTCTGGTTGAGCACTCTATTCTAGCAACAAGAAAATACAATAAAAACAGATATAAAATTCTCTAACCATGGTACTGATGAGTTAAACTAGCAGTTAGAAGCTAAAGATCTTTGCATGCAAAGGCTAATGGCCTGGGAGCAGTTCCACAGTACCCACATAATGGCAGATTCACAAAGTGGCACATGTACCAGGATTTTATTTGTAGCAGCAAGAAGCCCTGGAAAATAAAATAAATAAGATTTGTTTAAAATCTTCAACAAAATGCTAACCAACTGAATCCAGTCAAAAACTAAACAGATTAATTACCATGATTGTGTTGGATTTATTTCAGGAATGCAAGGATGGCTTACTAGAAAACAATCAATAAATACAGCAATACCATATCAACAGAATTAAAGACAAATTTATATGGCAATCTTAGTTGATATGTAAAAGGTATTTGATAAAAGTCAACATTGTGGCATGTTAAAAATAGTGAACAAATTAGGTACAAAAGTGATATTTCAGCTTTATGATGACTTTGTTTTTTAATTTTTTTAATATTTATTTATTATTATTTTTTATTAACAACTTCCATGATTGTAAACAATATCCCATGGTAATGCCATCTCTCCCCCACTTTCCCATTTGAAACTCCATTCTCCATCATATTCCTTCCCCCTCTCAATAAGTCTCTCTTTTATTTTGATGTCATCATCTTTTCCTCCTATTACAATGGTCTTGTGTAGGTAGTGTCAGGCACTGTGAGGTCATGGATATCCAGGCTATTTTGTGTCTGGAGGATTCCTACCCTTCTTTTGATCTAACATTCTTTCTGCCACCTCTTCTACAATGGACCCTAAGCCTTGGAAGGTGTGGTAGAAATATTGCAGTGCTGAGCACTCCTGTCACTTCTTCCCAGCACCATGAAACCATCTGAGTCATTTCAAGGTCACTGTTATCTGAAAAAGAAGTTTCTCCACCAAAAGTGAGAGTAGCATTAATATATGGCTGTGAACATTAAGAGAAGTGCTTACTGGGCAGTTTGAAGAGCACAGTGTATACATTTAGGCAGACAGTAGCAGACGTTACACCCCTAGGGCTCATGACCCTGTTTTAGGTTTTCAGTATCAGGGATGCATTCCCTCCCATGGAGAAGGCCTCCAGTCCAATTAGAGGGCAGTTGTTTTGCACCATGACAGACATGCCACTATTGCACCTGTTGGCTCATTTGGCCTGGCTGGCAAAATATAAGGCTTGCAATGTCCACTGTTGAGTATCTTCACTGGTGATTTCTCTCTTTCCCACTGAACTGCATGCAGAATGGCTTCTTCCAGCTTTCTGTCAGCTGGTCTACATGGAGGAGGTTATCAGCTCAGTTCCAGCAGGATTTCTCAGTGGCCTTGCAGCCCAAGTATATGGAGTCTTCAGCAATAGGGTCTCACCATCCATTCCTGGTGGGAAACCAAGGGCCTCGGCAGTGGCCTGTAATATTTTGGAGGCATCAGAGACCTCCCTGGCCAACAACTCACTGGAAGGTATTCCATCCCTGGCACTGAAAATTTTCTAGTAACAATCTATGGCTCCTGAGTGTTCCATTGTTCAAAAATGTGGGTTTCCATATGATTTATTTATATCCTCTTAGATTTTATTAGCCCTCCTTCCACATTTCCTTTACTCAATCTCTTCCCCTGACCTAAGTAGTTAACATTATCCTGAATGTAGAACTACTGAAAGATTTTTCTCTCAAATGTGGAACATGACAAGAAGGACTAATTTTACCATTTTTATTCAATACAGTTTTGAAGTTCTAGCCCAGTGAGTGAAGTTAGTCAAGGAAAAGTAAGTAGAGATATTCAAATTGGAAATCAGTTGTTACTCTTTGTAGATAACATGACTTATAGATAGCAAAAAAAGTTCTTAAATTCTACCAATAACCATTAGAACTTTTAAATAAATTCATCAAGTTTGCATAATACAAAATCAACAATCCAAAATTAATAAGATTGCTACATGCCAACAGTGGATTAACTGAAACAGAAATAAAGAAGACAATCTCATTGACAAAAGGCACAAAAGTTACCCATCAATACATTCTACTGAAGAGATGAAAATATATACAATATAAGTTATAAAACTTCAATAAGAGAAATTGAAGGGGGCACAGAAACATTGGAAATTCACCTCCTGCTCATGTATTCAAAGAATCAATAACATTACAGCATTCATATTAGTCATGAGAATTTTACAGATTTGATATAGTCCCTATCAAAATTCTAATACTAACCTTGTTAGGTATGCCAGCATCTCGGGTAGATTCAGATTAGGAGCCATAGATGAGTGAGACTACACAACGATTATCTTTCTGTGATTGGGTGAGTTCACTGAGAATGATCTGTTGCAGGTTCAACCATTTTTGTTCAAATTTCATTGTGTCATTGGCACTAACCTTACTCTTCAGTGGAGAATTTGCTTCTCTTTTTCAGATGGACACAGATCCTAAGGAGCAAACCAGCCCATCACACAGCAAAAGGGCCCCAGGTGAAATTAAGAGTAGTTGGGGAAATAAACAAGAGCACTGTTTTCTGGGTGAACCTGGTACCAGCATAAGAGTGAAGGAGATAAACACAGAGAACATGTAACTCCTACCAAACCATATATCTAGAGACACAGAAGCTCCCAAGACCTCATCACTGAAGCAGACTCTAAAATGATCCCAACATGGCTCAGGGAAATTTGTGGAAGGGGGGCAGAAAGAATGAGCCACACATTGGGTCATCATGTACAGAGACATTGCCTCTTATCTATAACTGATGGCTAACCCTACAACGCACCACCCATATTAACCAACAAGGAGGGTCTCTGCACAGGGGGGAGGACAGGGAGGAGTCTAATGATGGGATGGTACCAACGTGACTGCATACATTTTGTACATAACTAGTAAAAAAAAAAAATCTAATGCTATTCTCCTCACAAGCAGGAAAAGTCATTCTAAAACTTACATAAATTCACAAAAATCAAAAATAGTTGAAGATATTTTGAGCAAAAAGAACACAGCAGGAGCCATTACACTACTCAACTTCAAAATACACCTTATGTGATTGACATGCAAATTAGAATGGCATGGCTGGAAGTTGGAAGAGAGTCAGTCCCCAGACAGTCAGCGCATCTAGTACCAGAAGGTGCTACATGGGCGACTGGGGGAAAATGACCAATATCTGTCAAAGCAACGCATGGTCTAACCTACTTAGCAGCAAATAACTTGCTGTGATGCCCACAAAAGTGCAGTGGTGGCACACAGCCATGGTCAGGAACCAACTGCTCTCAATTTGGCTAACTGATCCCCTCACTGGTATGGGAGCCATAGCTGGAGCTGGGAAACAAGTCAGAACCATATCCAAACATAAGCCCACTCTCCAATATCAAGCTACCATCAATTGTGGGCTACAAGAGGGCCTACACCTATTAAATTCTCTATTAAAAAAAAAAAGTAAGGGTTATCTCATTTGTCCTGGTGCTAACTTACTCTCCGTTGGAGAATCTGCTTCTCTTTTTCAGATAGATGTAGATCCTAAGGAGAGAGCCACCCCATCATACCTCAAAAGGGCCCTGGCTGAAACTAAGAAAAAATTGGAGAAACAAGCAAGGGGGCTGTTTTCCTGATGAACCGGATACCAGCACAAGGGGGAAGGAGATCAACACAGAGAAAAATCAACTCCTACCAAATCAGAGAGCCAGAGCCTCAGAGGCCCCCAACACCTCATCACTGAAGCAGACCAAAAATGAACCCAACATGGCTCAGGGATATTTTGCAGAAGAGGGGGTAGAAAGAATGTCAGAGCCACATGTTGGGTCATGATATACAGAGACATTTAGCTTACCCATAACTGTGGGCTAACTCCACAATGCATGACCTGTATACCTCAACAAGGAGGGGCCAAGGGGAGGGGGTAGGTCATGGATGAGCCTAATAATGGTACCAAACTGACTGTATTTGCTGCAAACAAAACTAACTAATAAAGAAAAGAAAAAATAACCTCAAAGTTGTAATAAATAAAGTGCAAGTAGCCTTAGTAGAAAATATCAATACAGAACAATGGGCCAGAACACAGTCTAGAGGAATGTCCATTCACTGGTACATCTACAACCAACTGAATTTGATAATAGATACTAGATGCTAGGAATCCACATTAGAAAAGGGAGTTCTTTGAAAAAAGTTGTGAGAATTGGATGTTAACAGCAGAAGGATAATGTAGAGCTCTATTGCTCACCAGCTACAAAGACCAACTCAAAGTGGATTGTTGTTTTAAATGGTAGAGCTAACTCTTTACACAAGATAAAATTCATAGATCTTTTATATCCTTGACAAAAGGTCAATGGGATTATCTGATGAACTTAAAAATGAAATTATAAAAATAACAGTTCCTGACTCTTCAGCTCTGCATCACTGAATTCAATTAGAGCAGGTTACCAGGCTCCTTCTTCAGATATGTATAGACATCTGCCCACAGAATCCCCTTCTGTGGTAGTGCATGACATTCAAGTGTTCTCTTCTAGAAACTTCTTAACACAAGTGCACCTCTCTTTTACATATGCCCAGCCTTCTTTTAAAATTGACAGCTAAAGGAAATGGTCAATGTAGAAAACAATACAACTAGTAAAAACTTATATTCTTGCTGTTGTTTAACCTGCATTCTTCTCTCGTTGCGTCTGTTTTATATCACTGGTTAGATTGTTTTTATTTTTGAGACAGTGTCTTGTTATATAAACAAGTTAGCCTTGAACATACTTACCACGCTCCTACTTAGCACCTCCCAAATGTGGGCATTACAGGTATATAATAGGCTCCTTTTAGATCTTATTGTCATAAAAATAAGTGTAAAGAAGCAGAAAAACTCAGTGTGAATTAAAATGATTATAATTACCCTACCAAGGAATCCTTTCTAAATCAATACAGTAAGTGATATTTGGGGAACATTATATATATATATATATATGTATATATGTATTGCTGATATCACTGCTTATTGAAAAATTCTTCAAACATCAATTCTAGAAAGCCATCAGGGACTGAGGAGATGACTCAGCTGTTTAAAGGTGCTTGTTGCAAAGTCTGCTACCCTGGGTTCCATAACCTACTATGCACATACAGCAAGATGAAAAAGTGGTGGGTCCATGCATCTGAAGTTCATTTGCAGTAGCAAGAGGCCTTAGTGTGCACTCTCTCTCTCTCTAACTATTTTTTTAAATGTGTCATAAAGTGTCTCCAAAGCTTCCACTAATTGCTTTTTAAAGTTTTAGAAACAATATCATTTTTGAAGAAATACTTATGTAGTAAATATGTTTATGAAATACATATTTTATGTCTGCTTTAAACATATGCCTTGCATGAGATATGGCAAGTCTAGATGCAGAGGCAGAAAAACTAGAAAATGTTTTATAGTTTCTTTGTTTTCTTGTTTATTTACTCATAGCACATCTTGCAGGGAAATGGGGGAAGCACCAAATATCTTGAAGATGTTAAATATACTCAATTTAATAGTTACATTTAATGCAATGACAAAAGTCATGGAAATATGTACCCAAAGTCTGTGCATGCACAAAGGGTGTACATGCACAGTGTGTGTAAATGAGCAATCTGATCTAATATTTATATGAAAATTTGATAGTCTAAGAACAACCAAAACATTTTCAAGAAAACATACAAGACATGTAGCATGGTTATATGTCAATATAATGTAGCATGTAAGACATGTAGCATGGTTATATGTCAATGATTGATGCAGGAGTGAAGATTATTGTTGGTTAGGAAAGTAGACCAATTAAGTGATATCCAAAGTTTGAGAACAATAAGTATATGATTACTTAATTTTCAAAAAATCATAAAGAGGTAAGTTTGAAGCACATTAGGTCTTTTCAACAAATGGAGATTAATATGTTATCTACACATTAAAAAAATTAGAAAACCCACTTTAGATATAAAATACTTCTGACTTAGAAGTTCAAATAATATAATTTTTTAAAAGATAACAAAATTTTCTCAGAATGTAATATTTGTTAGCACCCTGAAACCAGGACTCACAAAGAGAAAGATTGATAAATTGCATTACACAGAAATGCTACGGTCAGGTTCACGTTGCTGGCAGAAATCACACAACCAAGAGTAGCTTGTGGGGCAAAAAATTTATTTTTGCTTACAGACTTGCAAGGAAGCTCCATGATGGCAAGGAAAATGATGGCATGAGCAGAGGGTGGACAATAGCAACAGGAGAGTATGCCAAACACTGGCAAGGGGAAACTGGCTATAATTCCTATAAGCCTGCCTCCAACAAAACACTGCCTCCAAGAGGCATTCATTCTCAAATCTCCATCAGCTGGAAACCTAGCATTCATAACACCTAAGTTTATGGGGGAACACCTGAATCAAACCACCACAGAAATTAAGATACCATGTTCTTCAAAGGAAAAATGGAAATCACAAATAAATTTAGGAATTTTCCAATAAATATTTCTCACAAGCTTTGTTTTATACACACACACACACACACACACACACACACACACACACACACATATATATATATATATGTATATATATATATATATATATATATATATATATATATATATATATAAAACAAGATGGCTAAGGAGGTTGTTTAATGGTTAAAAATACTGGATTGTGAGGCTATGAAACTGAGTTCAATTCCCTAGCACCCATGTATAGCCAGAAATAAAATAGCACATGCATCTATTATCCCAAGGTACCAACTGCAATAGAAGATGGAATGAGGAGAATCTGGAAGCTATTGGGCCTATTCAGAAGACAAAACAACAACAGGGATCTTGTCTCCAAAGAAGGTAGAAAGAACTGGCATGCCTAGGTTGTCCTCTGTCCTCCACACGCATACCACACACATACACCTACACAAACATACAAACACATGCATATACATACATACAGACAAACATACACAAAGACAAAGTAATATATAAAAAGGAAAGGTGGTCAATGGAACTATGAACAATTTACATGGGAAATTGCCATTTGAAAAAAAAAAAACTCATTATTCCTCAGGGAAATGCAAATAATCATAAATTATCTTAACACTCCCAATGTATTTATAACACTCAAAATATTAACTTGTTATTTTCTAAGCATTATTCAATGTGATTTGTTTATATACTAAATTGTTTTCTCCATATTAATATATTATCTCTTTCTTACAAGAAAAGGGAAATTAAAGTGAGAAAGAATAAAACACCACCTACAATGTCAAATATACTAATTAGATGGGAATATGGCTCAGTTGGTAAAGTGCTTTTCATGCACTTACAAGTTTCTAAGTTCACATACTCAGCCCCAAGTAAAAGCCAGATTATGTCATAGGCCTCTGTAATCCCAGAATACCTACACTGCTATAGGTGGTAGAGACAGGAGAATTTCCTAGAATTTCACTGAACTTGGAAAACTGAGCACATACAGTGAGAGACCCTGCCTCAAATAAAGGGGAAGATGAGGACTCACACCCAGAATTGGCCCCTAACCTCCACAAGCATGCCAGTGCATACATATGTGTTTGTATGTACATGTGTGTGCACACATGCGTGCATATACACACACACTAATAGAAATAAAAATGTACTAAGTGAAGAAAGCTGAAGTTAGGCAGGAGAAGAAATCAGTCAAAATCAAGTGGTAATGAGGGAAGGACTTGGATTCAAGCCCAAACTGCCAAGTTCTTAAGTCTATGTATTTAACTTTCAAGTTATAGAGCCTTCCATACCACATGATGTTTCAGAAAAATAAATGCAACTTGAATATAGCCTTTTAAATTATATAATGTGTTTGGAACATAATTTACATAAGTAAAATCTTAACAAATAAAAAATTTTTTAAGTAGAAAGATAATAAATAAAATTTTATGAAGTTTGTTCTCTATTGAATGTCACATTAGAATTTCACACTGTTCTTTTAAGGTCAATAGGAGAAATAGGAAAAATTGTGATGTTAATAAGAAAGAAAAATAATCCTTGGAATAGGCATTTTATATTATATTAATGATATATAAATATTTGTTAAAAATATCTTGATTTGCCAGATGTTAGAAAATTTTGTGAGTACACTGTAATTAAACCATATCCCTGAATGTACATTAATCAATAGGATAGACCAATCAACCAATCACCAGTTTGGAAGAAAAAAATCTACAAATAAATGATTTATTGCATGTCTTGTCTCCTACTGTGTCTGCCCTGCAGAGTCCTCTGCAGGGAGTGTGAGTGAGCAGGACTGTGATTACATTTCTATAATTGCACTAAATATGGAAAAAGGATTTTGAAGATACTACAAAGTTTCCTAATCAGTTGATGGTGCATTTACATCAAAGGATATGCTATTATAGGAGTGCATAACCTATCAAGTAAGAGTTTAAGGGATCCAGGCCAGATTCAAGGTAAGAAACATTTCTTAGAAAATGGGACAGAATCTGCACAGTAAGAACCTGAGTGGTTCCTAGTCAACATGTCATAAGAAAATGGGAGACCTGGCTTTCAGATATAAACAACTAAATACTTCAACAAGTAGTGAGCTTAGCAGGTGATGTCTAGCCTCGCATAAAATTATAGAACCAGCCACCACCATGACTGCGGCATAGTGAGGCTCTCAGACAAGCATCAGCTAACTCATGCCCAGTCACTTGATGCAAGTATGCTACATTCAATTACATGCATTAGAAATATTTTTATAATTTTTATTCAGAAAGTTAAAAAACTAATATATCAGTAAATTTAACATTTCAATATGATTTTACAGATTTTAAATATAATAAATTCATGAAAAACATGTAAGGAAATACAATTTGATTCCATATTCACATAATATTTACAGTATCTAAAACACATTTATTATTATTATTATTACTATTATTATTGGTTATGTACACAGTGTGTATACAGCCATGTTGGTACCATCATTAGCCTCTTTCCTGTCCACCCCCCTCCCAGGAACCCTCCATGATGGAGAATGTGGGTCATGCATTGTGGGGTTAGCAATTAGTTATGGGTAAGAGGTAATGTCTCTGTGCATAATGTCCCAACATGTGGCTCTAACAATCTTTCTGGCCCCTCTTCCATGAATTTTCATAAGTCATGTTGGGTTTGGCTTAGGTCTATTTTAGTGATGAAGTTGTGGGAGCCTCTGTGTCTATGGATATGTGGTTTGGTAGCAGCAGAGTGTTCTCTGTGTCTATCTCTTTCACCCTTGTGCTGGTGCCAGGTTCACCAAGAAAGCAGAACTCTTGCTCATTTCCCCAATTACTCTATGGTTTCAGCTGGGGCCCTGGTGAGGTGCAGTAGACTGATTCTCTCCTTAGGATCTGTGTCCATCTGAAAAAGAGAGTGAATGGAAAGTGAAGTTAGCACCAGTTAAATGGGATAACCATGATTATTTTAGAGAGAAGTTAATAGGTGTTTGTAGCCCATGATTGGTGGCAGCTTTATAATGGAGAATAGGCTCAGTTTTTGGATATGGTTCTAACTTGTTCCCAAGAACCAGCTATGAGTTCCATTCCCCTGAGCAGATCCATTAGCCAAATTGAGAGCAGTTGGTTACCCACCATGTCTGTGTGCCACTATTGCACTTGTGTGAGCATCATGTCAGGTTGTTTGCTACTGAGCATCTTAGACCATGAGTTGCCTGGACAGATATTGGTCATTTTCCCCAAGTTACTCATGTAGCACATTCTGGCACTAGCACAAGTTAAGCATCTGGGGACTATTTTCCAGATTCCAGACAGGTCACTCCATGATCTGTACCAACAGCACATGGTGTCTTTAGCAGTAGGGTCTTACAACTAACCTTTGGTGGTACTCTAACAGAAATCTGTCTTTCTTTGTGAAACCTCATAGCTCATTGTGGATGTTAACAGCATGCTGGTACTGTCCAGTGCCAAGGGAAAGAAGGAAGAAAAAGATAGGTAATATAAAAGAGAAGAGAGAGAGAGAGAAGTAGGAGAAGATTAAGGTTATTCTTTATCATGCCCTCTCTAGGGCCATGTGGTTCAGGTGTTCCCTCTAAGGACCTGATGAAGTTTCAACCATTTGGTCTGTCTTTTAGGATATAGAATTTTATGGTACCATTGCCATTTGTGTCCAGAGTTGTGTCCCTCCCAGCCTTACCCTACCCTTCGACCTCACCCTTGCTATTGACCTATCCTGTAGATAATTGTAAAGTATAGCAGCATCTCAGACAGAAGCAGGTTAGGAGCCAACAATGAGAGAGACTGTGCAATGATTGTCTTCCTGTGATTTGTAAGTTTGCTGAGAATGATCTGTTCCAAGTTTGACCATTTTTTTTTTCAAATTTCATTGTGTCATTTTTCCTTACTGCTGTATAGAATTCCATTGAGTAGACATACCACATCTTGGTTATCCATTCATCTAATGGTGTACATCTGGGTTGATTCCAGCTCTTAGCTATTATGAATTGAGTAGCTATAAACATGGGTGATCAAATTTCTCTGAATGGAGGCATGGAGCTTTTAGGGTAAATACCCAGTACGGGAATTACTGGGTCTGTTGGTCACTTTATAGTCATCCATTCCAGGAGTCTCCATATTTCTTTCCATAGTGGTTTTACTGTCTTAGATTCCCACCAACAGTGAATGAGGGTTCCTATTTATCCACATCTCACCAGAATTTTTTTTTAATTTGATTTTTTAATGTATGCTATCCTTACTGGGGTAAGGTGGAATCTTTTAGATGTTTAAATTTTCATTCCCCTGATGATTAGGGATGATGAACATTTTCTTAAATGTGTGTTTTCCATTTGTATTTCTTCCTCTGAGAAGTCCCTCTTCAGTTTTCTGCCCCATTTTGTGAGTGGGTTGTTTGATTTTTTATTGCTTAGGTTTTTGAGTTCTTTGTTGAATCTAGAAATTAGGCCTCTATCAGTATTATAGAGGGCAGAAATTTTCTCCCATTCTGTGGGCAACCTATTGGATTGGTTTATTGTATGTTTGTCTGTGAAGAAACGTTTCAGCTTTATGTGATCCCAATTGTTGAGTGATTATTTAAGCTCCTGAGCTACTAGGGTTTTGTTCAGGAAGTCTTTTCCAATTTCTATATCACGGAAAGTTCCTCCTATTTTTATTTCCAGTAGTAGCAGAGTTTCGGGTCTTCTATTGAGGTCTTTGATCCATTTGGGCTTGATTTTTGGGCATGGCGAGATGTGTATATGCTTATCCACTCTGTTAAGTACCATTTGTTGAACATGATATCTCTTTTCCACTCTACAATGTTAGGGCATTTTTCAAGTATCAAGTACCTGAAGTTACTTGAGCCAAAGTCTGGGTCTTCAATTCTGTTCCATTGGCTGATAATACTGTTCTTATGCCAGTACTATGTTGTTTTACTACTATAGCTTTGTAATATAACTTTAGATGAGGTATACTGATGCCTGCAGAGGTGTTTCTTTTGCTGATGATATGTTTGGATATCCAAGACCTTCTGCCATTTCATATGAATTTTGAGATCATTTTTTCTACCTCTACAAAAAAAAATGTTGGGATTTTTATTGGTATTGCATTAAATCTGTAAATTGCCTCTGGTAAAATTGCCATTTTCACAATGTTAATTCTGCCTATGCAGGAGCATGGGAGGTCTTTCCATTTTCTCAAGTCCTGCACAATTTCTTTCTTGAGTTTTTTTTTTTTTTTTATGTTTCCATTTTATAGGCCTTTCACATCCTTGGTTAAAGTTATTCAAGGTATTTTGTTGTTGCTACTGAAAATTGGACAAAATCACTGGTTTCTTTCGCTGTATCTTTGTCTTTTGCATATAGAAAGGCTACTGATTTTTGTGCATTAATTTTGTATCCTGTTACTTTCCTGAAGGAGGTAATCACCTTTAAGTGTTTTAAGATGGAGGTTCTTGGGTGTCTTATGTATAGAATCATGTTGTCTGCAAGTTGGACTAACTTAACTTCTTCCTTTACAATTTGTATCCCTTTTTATTTCTTTCTCCTGTCTTATTGCTTGAGCTATACTTCCAGTACTATGTTGAAGAGCAGAGGTGAGAGTGGACACCCCTGTCTTGTTCCTGATCTCAATGGGAATTCCTTCAGTCTCTCCCCAATTAGTGTTATTTGAGTTTTATGACCTTTATATATACCCTTTATTATGTTGAGATGTAAACCATCCATGCCTATTCTCTCCAACATTTGATCATGAAGTGATGTTCTTTTTGTCAAAGGGCATTTCTGCATCTATAAAAATGATCATGTGGTTTTTGTGTTTATGCTTACTTATGTGGTGTATTACATTGACAGATTTTCATATGTTGAACCACCCCTGCATAACTGGGATGA
The DNA here is from genome assembly GCA_036346955.1 of Dipus sagitta. Classification (NCBI taxonomy): domain Eukaryota; kingdom Metazoa; phylum Chordata; class Mammalia; order Rodentia; family Dipodidae; genus Dipus; species Dipus sagitta. The sequence continues at coordinate 38,948,401 of CM070786.1, forward strand.
AGCCTACTTGATTAAGGTGGATAATGCTTTTGATGTGTTGTTGAATTCAGTTTGTGAGGATTTTGTTCTGGATCTTTGCATCTAAACTCATCAGGGAGATAGACCTGTAGTTTTCCTTTCTTGTGACAACTCTGTCTGGATTTGGTGTAAGGGTGATACTAGCTTTGTAGAAGGAGGTGGGGAACTTTCTCTGTTCTCTGCTTGTGTGTCACAATTTGAGAAAAATTAGTTTCAATTCTTCCATGAAAGTTTGATAGAATTCAGCTGCCAAACCATCTGATCCTGGGCTCTTCTTTTTGGGGAGGTTTTTGATTAATATTTCAATCTTGATGTATGTGATAGTTTTTTTTTTTTTTTTTAAGGAGATTAACCTGTTCTGAGTTTAGCTTAGCTAGGGGGTATGTGTCCAGGATTCTCTTTTTTCTGTTTTCTCCATATTATCCAGTCTTGTGGCATAGAGGTTTTTGAAATAAGTACAGATGATTCTTCAAATTTCACTTATGTCTGTTGTTATCTCTTCTTTTTCATTCTTAATTTTGTTAATCTGAAAGGTCTCTTTTCTGCTAGATTAAATTGGCCAGTGGTTTATCAATCTTGTTTATTTGTTCAAAGAACCAGCTCTTTGCTTTATAAATTTTCTTCTTTTCTTAGTTTCCAATTCATTAGTTTCTGCTCTGAACTTAATTATTTCTTTCCATCTGTAGCATTTTGGTAGGATTCTTCTTGTTTTTCCAGTGCCAGTATTATGAAGGCATTTAACGCTATGAATTTCCCCCTAAATATGGCCTTCATTATGTCCCACAGGTTTTGGTATGTTGTGTACTCATTGTCATTCATTTCTAGAAAATTTGCAATTTTTTATTGCATCCACTACCAATTTATTGTGTAGAAGTGTGTTTTTCAATTTCCAGGAGCCTATGGGATTCCTGGTGCATATTTTGTTGTTAATTTCTAGGAATACAGCATTGTAATCTGATATCATTCAGGAAATTATATTGATCTTCCTAAGTATATGGAAGCATGTTTTATGACACAGTATATGATCTATTTTAGAGAAGGTTCCATGGGCTGCTGAGAAGATGTAATCTGCGGATTTGGGGTACAATGTTCTGTAGATGTCCATTAGGTCTAATTGATCTATGGTGTTGTTGTGCTCTCTTACTTCCCTGTTAATTTTATGTTTGGATGATCTATCTATTGCTGATAGTGGAGTATTAAAGTCCCAACTGTAATGGTGTTGATACTTATTTCTGTTTTGTTGTCAAGTTGGTTTTGTTTTATGAATTGTGGTGCCTCTGTGTTTGGTGCATAATGATTGATAATTGTGCTATCCTCTTGTTGGATCATTCCCTTGATAAGTAAGAAGTGGCCTTACTTGTCTTTTTTGATTACTTTTGGTTTGAAGTCTGTTTTATACGATATTAGTATAGCTACACCTGCTTGTTTCTTATTTCTGCTTGCTTGGAATATCATTTTCCACCCTAACACCATGAGTAGGTGTCTGTCTTTAGTTGTGAGGTACTTTTCTGATCCATCCTGTTAGCTCATGTGTCTTAATGTGTGACTTAAGGCCATTAATATTTACAGTAATAACTGTGAGGTTTGATCTAATCCTTGCCATATTGTGATGGTTTATATGGTTTGGTGTTTTCTTGGATTTGTAGCTTTTTGTGCCTTCTCTGAGTTTGGTTATTATGATCTACTTCTTGTAGGCACTTGCGTGCAGTTGGTTGTTTCTTCTGTGTGTAGAATTCCCTGTAATACTCTCTGCAGGTTTTGCTAGGTGTTTATATAGTTGTAAAACTGAGTTTTATTATGGAAAATTTTTCTTTCATTGTAACTTATGAGGGATACTTTTGCTGGGTAGAGAAGTTTGGGTTGGAAGCCACAGATTCTTAGACTTTGCAGTGTTCCATTACAGGTCCTTCTGGCTCAGGGTTTCCGTTGAGAAATCTGAAGTAATTCTGATGGGGTTTCCTTTATATGTAATGTGTTGTTTCTCCCTAGTGGCTTTTAGGACTTTCTCTTTCTTATGAATGTTTAGAGTCTTAATGATAATATGTCTTGGAGAATTTCTCCTTTGGTCCAATATGTTTGGAGTTCTGTTAGGTTCTTGCAACTTGATGGGACTTTCTTTTGTGAAAGTGGGAAAGTTTTCTTAGGTAATTTTGTTGAACTAGTTCTCCATGACTTTGTTCTGAATTTCTTCCCCTTCTAGTATTCACATGATCTGAATGTTGGGATGTTTAAGGGTATCCCACAGTTCCCTTATGTTTTGTTCACAAAAATTTTGAATTTGTTGATCCTTTTGGATTTATGAACTCTTGTGAATTTCTATCCTCCAATGGCTGACTCTATTCTTGAGAGCTTCTATAGAGTTTTGATGTTCAATTTGGTTTGTATTTTCTACTGTGCTTTTATGTATAGTTTCCATTCCTCTGTCAAGTTCCCTTTTCTTTTTTTTTTAATTTTTTTTGCTTTTATTTATTTATTTGAGAGTGACAGACAGAGAGAGGAAGAGGCAGATAGAGACAGAGAGAGAATGGGCGCACCAGGGCTTCCAGCCACTGCAAACGAACTCCAGATGTGTGCGCCCCCTTGTGCATCTGGCTAACTTGGGTCCTGGGGAATCGAGCCTTGAACTAGGGTCCTTAGGCTCCACAGGCAAGCGCTTAACCACCAAGCCATCTCTCCAGCCCCTCAAGTTCCCTTTTCACATCATTTTCTGATTTTCTTGATGCTTCTTTGAGTTCATCCTTGTATGTTTTTATGTCTTCATTGAGCTTAGCCAGCTGTTTATGGAGGTCTTCTTTTTTTTTTTTTCTACTCTCCATTAGATCATTTCACTGTCTTTGGGACCCTTCCTGGTTCTTTTCTATTAGGTCTAACCCAGCAAGCACAGCATTCATGTAATTATTGGCTCTTTGTTGATTTTCTGCATGTTCTGCTATTTGCTTGGTCAGGGTTGCATAGCTTGTGTTTTCATTTTGGGGTTTTGATCCAATATGTTTTGATTACAGACATCCATTTTGGGACTGGGCAATCTCATTGGATTTAGTTGCATTTAATTTTTCATGTTATTCCTATTGTGTTGTGGTCTGCCCATCACAGTGTAGGAATCTTAAATAATATTAAATTAAATAATTTAAGAGGAAGCTGTTGTCTACCCCTCAAATATCTTCAGTGATTATTCCCTTTTATGTTTGCTTCCACCAGGCTTCTTAAGCCAATGGGGTCTTCCGACTCAGAGGGAAGGAGTCCATGAGGCTCTGGTGGGAGTCTGGGGACCTGAAGAAGGGGCTTATTGTTCCATGGTTCAGGGTATGGGACTGCATTGTCAGGTGGCCTGAGGGGACAGTGGTCAGGAGAGAATGGGACAAAGCAGACTAGTGTTGGGGCTGGACTGTGGAGTGGGGAAATAGGAATGTGTGGTGGTTCCAAGATGATGAGGGGTGAGGGGATTGGACAACATGCCCCTTGGGACTGTTTACCAGGGGTGGATGGGACTGCTGGGTTCTCTGACAAGTCAGGGTGGGGAGATGGGGATATCATGCACATGGAGTTCTTCTGTGGGAATGCTAGCCTGCTGGCCTGGGTCTGTGCATGGGGGTGGGGGACGGTGGCGAGTGAGACTGCATTTGTGCATGGAGGTCCCCTGGGGGAACAGTAGCCTACTGGCTTGGGTCTGCACAACAGGGTGGGGGACAGCAGAGGCATTTGTGTATGGAGCTCTGTGGTGGTGTGAACACCTAGGTTGGGGGGAGATGCTAGCCTGTTGGTCTGGGTCTGGGAACAGGGGTTGGGAGACAGTGGTGAGAAGGAAGGTGTTCATGTGTGGAGCTACACTAGCCTGCTGATCTGGGTCCACTTAGCCTGTAGTTCATGAAGGAGGAACCTGCATCTGGGACTGCAGCTAGGACAGCTGCTTAAGGGTTGGGAGACTGGTGGGATACCTGAGAGTGTGGGAATCAGTGGATTCCCTACTTTGCTCCTCCATGCCCTCCCACTGGAAGTCTACTAGAATCTGCAAACCCCTAACAAACACAGTGAACCCTAAAGGTATTGTCTTTCCTTCCCTGGGTAGTGAGGTATGGTTAGGTGGACACCATCTTGACCAGAAGTCTAAAACACATTAAAAAGAAATATTACCGAACATGGTGGCATATGCATTTAATCCTTGCATCAACAAGGCTGAGATAGGATTATCAAGATGAATTTGAGGCTACTCTGTGGCTACCAAGTGACTTTCAGGTCACCCTGAACTACAGTGAGACCCTACCTCAAAACAAACAAACAAACAAAACATAAGAAAATAAAAGTTTGAAATGAAGAATGTGCTTAAATGCAAACAGGATACTCCATTCACAACTTGACTCAGGAGAAACTCCTAACCCCATCCCCCCCCAAAAAATACAGACTCTATCAAAAGAAAATGCTAAATGGATTTGACTATATAATACTGAAATCATTTACATGACAAATGTAATCAAGGTTATAGACTAGCATGGATTCAAAAATATTTACAGTGTGTAATATCACATTGTTCTCATATTTAAGATATATGCTGAATTCAACAACTAACAAGAAAAACATAGGCAAAAGATAAGTTGGCATTATTAGCAAAAGTCCATCCACTATATTCAAACACTGCTAGTCAGGGAAACAGAAATAAAAAGAAATAATAATTAGATATGTTTTAGTCCAAGAAAATTAAAAAAAAACATGATAAAACAATGATGATGTGGACATTTATTCTCACTAGTAAAACTGTAAGCTGTTCCACTATTTGGATAAGGCAACCTGGTGACATGTCTAACTGTCAAGACAGGGCAGGAGTTCCAGTTCCGTGTACAGTGCTTGCCTACCCTGCAGGAGCCCAGGAGTTAATAAACAGAATCACACAAATAATGTGTTCGTTTATTTAGTTCAGGAAAAACAAAGCAATTTTTAATATATTAGATTTAAAAGCTAAAGCCACGTACACACAAGCACATAAACAATAAAGAGAAATGAGTAGCTGATTTTATTAATAGTTTATTCTAATACTTTACTATGCACAAATGACCTAACTACAAATGCAGTTTGTAAAAACCTCAGATTAAGAATATTAGAAAAATAACAATATACTATCTATATAATCCTTACTTTGTGATAGCTCTTACAAATGATTTATATAGATGAAGTCACCTTGTTGTTGTAGAAAACAACTTTATAAGGAATATACTGATATTTCTTTGAAATGTGACTGGGTCAAGATCCCATATTGACAAATTTTGAAAACAGAATTGAGTGCACAAAGAAAGTGTCCTAAATCATCTTTTTTAACCACTGTTGATCTGCAGACTGCTCTACTATTAAAAAAAAAAAAGAGAGAGAGAGAGATAGGAGAAAGACACTTTCTGAGACATACTTAGAGAAGCCTGACTACACACCCATCTGTATAAATGCCATGGCAGACATGAAGTGTCAAATGTGTGAGAATTTGGACACCTTTAGCAGATAAATATGTTGGAAATATTAAAAACCTAGAGTCTTCCTAAAATATATTTAAAAAATCTCACTTTCTCAGCATGCAGCACACTCATGTCAAAAAGACAAAAATAAGAATTAGCAGTTCTTTAAAAAGAGAAAGATTTAGCAGTCCTCAATAGAATCTCAGAGTCATACTAATCCAGCCTGATTCTCACTCCTCTTTGCAGGCATTGAGAATTACAGAAATGAGGATTTTATATGTGATGTGTTTCTTACAAATATGCATGCTGCCAGCTGATCAGGCTGGTCAAGTTAAAGATATAACAACAGACTGAACAGGGCACCAGTAAAAGGGAAGCCCTTAGACTATTAAAATCAAAATATTTTATAAATATCATTTGTATTACTTTAAAATTATTTTTAAAAACCCTATGAAATTGTATGAACTGTTAAAGAAATGAATAGTGAGAAAAGTGACATAGTTCCTATAAGTACTATTGAACAAGTTTATCTCAAAGTGAAATTTTGATGGAACATCAAATAATTCATTTGGTCTAAGGAATTCCTTCCTAGATGAAAAATGGCTACTTAAGCATGACTAGCAATTATCTAGGAAAGAGTGAATGGAAGTTGACACCCACAGTTGTTTGCATGTTCTTGCATGTTAAGGCCATGGATAGAGTAATTAGCTAAGAAGTTTTCTAAATTGTTTCCCAGGCCACTGCTCAGACTTTCTTTGTAACAAGAATTATTAAGAGAAATCCCCTACTGTATTTCACACGAGCTTATGTCTAAGTCATGCATTAGAACTCTGTGTCCTTGGAGACTGGAGAAATGGCTTAGTGGTTAAGGTGTGTGCCTGTAAAGCCTAAGGTTCAATTCCCCAGTACCCATGTAATCTAGGTACACAAGGTAGGAGTTTGTTTGCAGTGGCTGGAGGCCTCGTCATGCCCATATTCTCTCCCTCTCTCTCCTTCTCTCTCTTTCTCTCAAATAAATAAATAAAAGAAAAAAAATTAAATATATTTGTAAAAAGAACTCTGTGTCCTGTTTGGGGATATCCTTGGGTCTGTCATTGAAATGAGATGAGTTATCCTAGAAGACAATTTAACTAGAGACAATTGCCATCAATTTCATTTAGATGTACATCATCTTTTAAAACTTGGACTAAAAAATGGTTAGGCATTGGAAGACAGTGAATATTATCCGGATTGAAAAGGAGTTTTGTTCCATTTGTTATAACTGTATATCAACCAAAATTCAGCAACTTTTTAGATTTGATATACATCATACCATCAGTAAGGAGCAATAAAACCATAACAAAAAAATTAACTCGGTCAACATTTGGTTGTCCCTTTGTGGTAGGATGCATTGTCTGTTCTTAGAGATCAACTAACTGTAGTCATAGAAGGGCCAAGCTTAGAATTCTCCTGTAAAGCAGAGAGCTCACCATAACTCCAAGGAAAGTAATTCTGGTATTCTTAACTATTTCCTGTGTTTCACTGACCAACAATTAGTTTTGACAACTCTGAAGAGATTTGTGAATATAGAAAAAGCATCAGTATACAAGGTTATTGTTTTGGTTTCCGTAAAATTTTGTCTTTTAGCATGAGAAGCCATAAAATAGGGGAAAACTTTATAATCCTTATCAGGAAATGAAATACAATAGATTGTTGTCTATCCATAGACTCTCTTCATCTATTTTCAATAGGTCATATCCAGAGAACCTTGCCCCAACTTTGTGGGATATGTTTGCTTATAACTGCACTTTCTTCTGCCAGTATCCTCTAAATATAGAGCATTCTCACTCTGTTACACTGTGTCTTCAAATTGTTATCTTGGTTGAATATCCTGACTATCCTACCCACATTCTTCCCCCCTGTCCAATTACTGCTTCAAATTATTGTTTATATGAGAGCTTTGGATGTAAAGTCACATTGGTTTTGAATGGCTATCATGATATCCCCCGAATATACAATATTTCAAGTATGTGACAATTTTTCATAAGCTTTTCACATGTGCTAAGTTATAATAGAATAGTTTTATTACTGAAAGTTATTCTATAACTAATGAAGAATCAGCTAATGGTATTAGTCTTAGTAACAAGGTGATGATATCACAATATTTAATCAGATAATTATTGTTTTTTCTTTTTATTAAATATTCTTTTGCAATGAACTGCTAACATTCATAAGGAGACAGTATGCTATCAAATAATTTGCTTTATTTAATTAGTAGAAGTTAATTTTTAAATTCAGTATATAAAAATACATAGAACTTTAGACAATATGACTTTTAAAGTTTAGTCTGCGTGTAGGAGACACTCACAAATTTAGTCCTATTTTTTCCAAAGTTGGTTATTGAAGCTGACATTACTACTTATTTACAGTAATATACTGATATTATATAGTAATTATTATATTATTTTCATTATGTTTCTCCAGTTAAATTTGCTATCTGAGCAGGAAAGCACTAGATCACAAAGAGCAAAAGGGATTTGATAAAATTCAAAGCCAGGTCTGGAGAGATGGCTTAGTGGTTAAGATGCTTACCTATGAAGCCTAAAGACCCAGGTTCAATTCCCCAGTATCCATGTAAGCCAGATGCAAATGGTGGTGCATGCATCTGGAGTTTGTTTGCAGTGGCAGGATTCCCTGGTGTGCCCATTCTCTCTTTCTAATAAATAAAAACAAATAAAATATTAAGAAATTCAGAAGTTCTGGTCAAGATAGCTTCTGTTTAACCTCACCTCATGGGGAAGAAAAGGCAAGAACCTTAAGGTTAGGGGTTATGATATTCAGGGGTTTGCTGATTCTAGTAGGCTTCCAGTGGGAGGGTGTAAAGGAGCAAAATAGGGAATCTGCTGATTCCCACACTTTTGGGTAGCTCACAAGTCCCCTAATACACTCAAATAGCCATCCTAGCTGCTGTCCCAGTAGGAGGTCCCTCCTGCACTAACTGCAGACCAAGTGGACCCAAGCTAGCAGGATAGGTCCTCTGCCCTAGGCTTTTCCTCCACTGGGCAGAGCTCCACTGGCACGATCTGTGTCGCAATCGCTCTTCCTGCCCAGCCTTGCTGACACCCCTGAGCAATCACCACTCCCGCCCAGCCTTGATGACCCCATGCATGTGACCGCCATTCCCACCCAGCCTTGCTGACACCTGGGCATGATTACCATTTCTGCCCAGCCTTGCTGTCCCCAGGAGCAATTGACATCCACATCAGCATTTCTGCCCAGGCCTTCTGAGCCACATGTACATTCGCCATCCCACTCGCTCCTTCCCCCTCCCTACATGCCCATAACTTGGATGGACAGACCACAGCACAAAAGAAATAACATGAAAAAACAAATGAAAGAAAATCCAGTTAGATCACCCAGTCCTACAAAGAACATCTCTAATCAAAACATAGAAGAGTCATTAGGATCAGAACAACAAAATGAAGCTATGAGCAATGTAACCCTGACCAAGCTACTGGTAGAACTTGCAGAAAAGCAACAAAGGACTGATAATCATGTGGATGCTGCCATCACTAGACTAGACCTAATAGATGAGAAAAAGGAAGGAGTTCAAAGAGAGTTAAGAGATATGAGGGAGAGTGAAAAAAAAAGAGGACCTCAGAAATCAGCTGGTGATGGCAAATGAGGACATAAAGAAATGCAAGGATGAATTCCAAGAAGCATCAAGAAAATCAGAAATAATGTGAAATGGGGGATGGAAATTACACATAGAAAAGTAGTAGAAAATGCAAACCTCATTGAACAAGTCCAAACCTCTCTAGAAGCTCTCAAGAATAGAGTCAGCCATGTGGAGGACAGAAACTCTGATCTGGAAGACAAAATGGAAGAAACAGTTCGAGAGTTCAAAAATTTCAGTAAGTTCAAAAGTTTCTGTGAACAGAATATGAGGGAATTGTGGGATACACTTAAACGTCCTAATATCAGGATCATTGGAATAACAGAAGGAGAAGAAATTCAGACCAAAGGCACGGAGAACTTATTTAACAAAATAATTGAAGAAAACTTCCCCAGTCTCTCAAAAGAAAGGACCATCAAGATACAAGAAGCTAACAGAACTCCAAACAGACTGGACCAAAGGAGAAATTCTATAAGACATATTGTCATTAAGACTCTAAACACTGACACCAAAGAGAAAATCCTAAAAGCAGTTAGGGAAAAACAGCACACCACTTTTAAACATAACCCCATCAAAATTACTCCAGACTTCTCAATGGAAACCCTGAAAGCTAGAAGGGCCTGTAATGAAACACTGCCAAGTCTAAGAACCTATGGCTTCCAACTCAAACTAATCTACCCAGCAAAAGTATCCCCCATAATAGATGGTGAAAGAAAAACTTTCCATGACAAAACTCAGCTTTACAATTACATGAACACAAAACCAAACCTACAAAGGGTATTTCAGGAAATTCTCCACACAGAAGAAACAAATAATCAAACTCAAATGCCTATAACAAGCAGATCACAATAACGAAACTCAGAGAAAGCACAAAATAATTCAAAGTCCATAAAAACACCAACCCACATTTACCATCACAATATGGCAGGGATCAAATCAAATCTCACAGTCATTAACCTAAATATTAATGGCCTCAATTCACCCATCAAGAGACACAAGCTAACAGGATGGATCAAAAAATTAGACCCCTCAATCTGTTGGCTTCAAGAAACCCATGTCACCACTAAAGACAGACACCTCCTCAGGGTGAAAGGGTGGAAAACAATATTCCAAGCAAATGGGAGTAAGAAAGAAGCAGGTGTTGCTATATTAAGATCAGATAAAATGGACTTCAAACCAAAAATAATCAAAAAAGACAAAGAAGGCCACTTCCTACTTATCACGAGAACAATCCATCAAGAGGATATTACAATCATAAATCTGTATGCATCAAACACAGGGGCACCACAGTTCATCAACCAAAACCTACTTGACAATAAAACAGAAATGAACACCAACACCATCATAGTTGGGGAAATCAATACACCATTATCAGTAATAGACAGATCATCCAAACAGAAACTCAACAAGGAAATAAGAGAGCTCAACAAAACCATAGATCACTTAGACCTAACAGACATCTACAGAACTTTCCCTCACAAATCCACAGACTACACATTCTTCTCAGCTGCCATGGAACATTCCCTAAAATAGACCATATACTGGATCACAAAGACTGCCTGCACATATTTAGGAAGATTGACATAATTCCCTGCATGATATCAGATCACAATGCTATTTTGCTAGAAATTAACAAGAAAAGATCAACCAAGACTCCTAACTGCACCTGGAAACTGAACATCACACTTTTAAACAATAAATGGATAGTGGATGAAATAAAAAATGAAATTGCAAAATTTCTAGAATTGAATGACAATGAGAACACAACATACCAAAACTTATGGGACACAATGAAGGCGGTCCTCAGGGCAAAATTCATAGCATCAATGCCTTCATAAAAAAGATAGAGAGATCCCAAATCAATAACCTAACCATCCACCTAAAGGCACTGGAAAAGCAAAAAAATCCAACCCAAAGAGCTCCAGAAGGAAAGAAATAATTAAAATCAGAGAAAAAATTAATGAATTGGAAACTAAGAAAACAATTAAGACAATTGACAAAACAAAGAACTGGTTCTTTGAAAAAATAAACAAGAAAGATAAACCCCTGGCCAATTTGATCAAGCAAAAAAAAAAAAGAGAGAGATGCTTCAAATAAACAAAATTCAAAATGAAAAAGGAGAGATCACAACAGACATAAGTGAAATTGGGAGAATCATCAGGACTTACTTCAAAAACCTCTATTCCACAAAACTGGTAATGTGGAGATGGATAAGTTCCTGGACACGTACCATCTATCAAAGCTAAACTCAGAGCAGACTAATCTCCTAAATAAACCTATCACACTCACTGAAATTGAAAAAGTAATAAAATACCTCCCTAAAAAAAAAAAAAGAGTCCAGGACCAAACGGCTTCTCACCTGAACTCTATCAACCCTTCATGGAAGAACTCAAACCAATCTTCTTCACACTGTGCCACACAGTCGGAGAACAGGGTAAACTACCCAACTCCTTATGAAGCTAATATCACCCTAATTCCAAAACCAGGCAGAGAGGCCAAAAGAAAAGAAAACTAATGGCCTATTTCCCTGATGAACTTAGATGCAAAGTTCCTGAATAAAGTCCTCACATACTGAATCCAACAACCCATCAAAAGCATTATCCACCTTGACCAAATGGGATTCATCCCGGAATACAGGGGTGGTTCAACATATGGAAATCTGTTAATGTAATACACCACATAAAGAAGGCTATACACAAAAGACACATGATCATTTTGATAGATGCAGAAATGGCCTTCGACAAGATACAACGTCACTTCATGATCAGAAAGTTGGAGAGAATTGGCATGGTTGGTTCATATCTTAACATAATAAAGGCAATATACAAAGCTCCTAAGGCCCAAATAATACTTAAAGGAGAGAGACTGGAGGAATTTGATTAAGATCAGGAACAAGACAGGATTGTCCACTCTCACCTCTGCTCTTCAATATAATACTGGAAGTCCTTGCTTAAGCAATGAGACAGGAGAAAGAAAAAAAAAGGGGACACAATTTGGAAAGAAGAAGTTAAGTTAGCTCTATTCGCTGATGGCATGATTGTATATGTAAGAAACCCAAGAGACTCCATCCCAAAACTCCTGAAGGTGATTAACTCCTATAGCAAAGCAGCAGGATACAAAATCAATGCACAAAAATCAGTAGCCTTTCTATATGCAAATGACAAAGATACAGAGAAAGACATAAGGGACATGGTCCCATTTTCAATAGGAACAGCAAAAAAACACCTTGGAATAACATTAACCAAGGAAGAGAAAGATCTATAAAACAAAAACATAAAAACACTCAAAAAAGAAATTGAGGAGGACTTGAGAAAATGGAAAGATCTCCCATTCTCCTGAATAGGCAGAATTAATATTGTGAAGATGACAATCCTACCAAAGGCAATATACAGATTTAATGCAATTCCAATTAAAATCCTTACCTTGTTCTTCACAGAGATAGAAAAAATGATGTCAAATTTCATATGAAAAGGCAGAAGTCCTCGCATTTCCAAACATATCCTCAGCAAAAGAAATACCTCTGGAGGCATTACCATACCTGATCTAAAGCTATATTACAAAGCCATAATAATAAAAACAGCATGATACTGGCATAAAAACAGGATTATAGACCAAAGAAATAGACTTGAGGACCCGGATTTTGGGTCAGCAACTATAGCTACTTGATATTTGACAAAGGCCCTAACAATATAGGCTGGAAAAAAGACAGCATCTTCAACAAATGGTGCTGGACAAACTGGATAACCATATTCAGGAAATTGAAACTTTATCCACACATTTTGCCACACACTACACTCAAGTCCAAATGGAACAAAGACCTCAATATAAGACCAGAAACTTGACTACTACTGGAAGAAAATATAGAAGTACTTTCCATGATATAGGAATGAAAAAAGACTTCCTGAACAAAACCCCACTAGCTCATGATCTTAAAGTCACTCAACCAATGGGATCACATGAAGCTGAAAAGTTTCTTCCTAGACAATCATACAATAAGCAAAGCCAATAGATTACCCACAGAATGGGAGAAAATATTTGCTGGTTATACAACTGACATAGGCCTAATCTCTAGAATCTACAAAGAACTCAAAAATCTAAACAGTGAAAAGTCAAACACCCCACTCACAAAATAGGGCAAAGAGCTGAACAGGCAGTTCACAGAGGAAGAAATCCAAATGGCAAACACACACTGACAAAAATGTTCATCATCCCTAATCATCAGGGAAACGTAAATTACAATAACTATGAGATTCCACCTTACGCCAATAAGGATGGCAAACATCAAGAAATCAAATGAAAATAAATGATGGCTAGGATGTGGAGAAGTAGGAACACTCATCCATGGTTGGTGGGAATGTAAGATGGTACAAACACTTTGGAAAGCAATATGGAGACTTCTGAAAAATCTGACTATAGAGTTATCAACAGACCCAGTTATTCCCTTACTGGGCATCTACCCTTAAAACCTTCTATCCACAGGCCAGAGAGATTTGCTCAACCATTTTTGTAACAGCTCAATTCATAATAGCTAAAAGCTGGAATCAACCCAGATGTTCATCACTAGAAGGATGGATAACTAAGGTGTGGTATATCTACACAATGGAATTCTATACAGCAATAAGAAAACATGACACAATGAAATTTGAGGAAAAATGGTTGAACCTGCAGCAGACCATTCTCAGTGAACTTACCCTAATCACAGAAAAAAAGATCGCCACATAGTTTCATTTATCTACAGCACCAAACCTGCATCTACCCAAGATGCTTTATATACCCTGCAAGCATCTCGTGGACTAGACAATAGAATGAATGAGGAGGGAGGGAAGGGAAAGAGAAGGGGTGAAAAACACTAATCTTGACCATAATGGCAATGGTACCATAAAATTCTGCATCCTAAAAGGCAGAACTAATGGCTGAACCTTCACCAGGCCCTCAGAGGGAACACCTGAGCCACAAGACACTGGATAGGGGATGATGAAGACTGACCTTAATCTTCTACAGCTTCTTTCTCTCCCTCCCTCTCTCTCGCTCTCTCTCTTCTCTCTAACTCTTTTATATTAGTTATCTTTTTCTTCCATTTCTTAGTGGGCACTGACCTGTAACTCCCAGTACCAGCATGTGGCTATCACCCACAATGAGCTTTTGATCAGAGAGACCTACAGGGTTTCCTAAAAGAAAGACAGATTTCTGTCAGAGTACTTGATGACCCACCAAAGGTTAGTGGTAAAACCCTACTGCTGAAGATTCCTTATGTGGTCGACACGTAAAATGGAACGGCATGGCTGGAAGCTGGAAGAGAGTCAGTCCCCAAACAGTCAGTGCGTCTAGGGCCAGAAGGTGCTACATGGGCGACTGGGGGAAAATGACCAATATCTGTCCAACCAACTCATAGTCTAACCTACTTAGCAGAAAATAACCAGTTGTGATACTCACACAAGTGCAATAGTGGCACACAGCCATAGTGGGAAACCAACTGCTCTTGATTTGGCTAACTGGTCTCCTCAGTGGTACGGGACCCATAGCTGGAGCTGGGAAACAAGTCAGAACCATATCCAACAGACAAGCCCGCTCTGCATTATCAAGCTACCACCAATCGTGGGCTACAAGGGGGCCTACACCTATTAAATTCTCTATAAAAAAAAGTAAGAGTTATCTCATTTGTCTGGTGCTAACTTACTCTTCATTGGAGAATCTGCTTCTCTTTTTCAAATAGATGTAGATCCTAAGGAGAGAGCCACCCCATCATACCTCAAAAGGACCCCAGCTAAAACTAAGAACAATTGGCGAAACAAGCAAGGGTGCTGTTTTCTTGGTGAACCAGGTACCAGCACAAGGGTAAAGGAGATCAACACAGAGAAAAATCAACTCCTACCAAATCAGAGATCCAGAGACCCAGAGGCCCCCAACACCTCATCACTGAAGCAGACCAAAAATGAATCCAACATGGCTCAGGGAAATTTTGTGGAAGAGGGGGTGGAAAGAATCTCAGAGCCACATGTTGGGTCATGATATGCAGAGACATTTATCCTACCCATAACTGTGGGCTAACTCCAGAATTCATGTTCCATATACCTCAACAAGCAGGGGCCTGGGGGAGGGGGTAGGACATGGATGAGCCTGACAAAGGTACCAAATTGACTGTATTCACTGCGTACAAAACTAATTAATAAAAAAGACATAAGTTAAAACAGAATACAATACAATACAATACAATAGAAAGAATAGAAACCTCAATAGAAGACTGGAAACTCTGCTACTATTGGAAGAAAAATAGAAGGAACTTTCCATGCTGTAGGAGTGGAAAAAGATTTCCCGAACAAACCCCAGTAGCTCAGGAAATTAAACAATCATTCAACCATTGGGATCTCAGGAAGCTGGAAAGCTTGTTCACAGACAAACAAACAATAAGCAGAGTCAATAGATTCCCACAGAATGGGAGAAAATCTTTGCCAGATACACATCAGACAGAGACCTAATTTCTAGAATCTACAAAGAACTCATAAACCTAAACAATAAAAAGTCAAACAACCCACTCACAAGATGGGGAGAGAACTGCACAGGGAATTATTAGAGGAAGAAACACAAATGGCAAAGACACACTTAAGAAAATGTTCATCATCCCTAATCCTCAGGGAAATGCAAATTAAAACAACTATGGGATTCCACCTTATCCCAGCAAGTATAACGAATATTAAAAAAATCTAATGACAACAAATTCTGGTGAGGATGTGGAGAAATAGGAACCCTCATTCATTGTTGGTGGGAATGTAAACTGGTACAATCACTGTGATAGAAATATGGAGACTCCTAAAAGGGATGTCTACAGATGTACCAACAGACCCAGTTATTCCTTTACTGGGCATTTACCCTAAAAGCTCCAAACCTCAGCTCAGAGATATTTCTCAACCATGTTTATAGCTGCTCAATTCATAATAGCTACAGCTGGAATCAACCCGGATGTCCATCACTAGAAAAATGGAGAACTAAGATGTGGTATATCTACACAATGGAATTCTACACAGCAGTAAGGAAAAATGACATAATGAGATTTGGATAAAAATGGTCAAACTTGGAACAGATCATTCTCAATGAACTCACCCAATCACAGAAAGATAATCATCGCATGGTATCACTCATCTGTGGCTCCTACCCTGAATCTGCCCATGATGCTGACATACCTAATAAACATCTTGAGGACTGGACAATAGGCATGGTGGGGTGGGATGGGAGGGTTAATGTGGGAGAGGACAAAAAAAAAACTGCACCCAAATGGAAATAGTACCATAAATCCTTTCATCCTGAAAGACATAGTAAAAAGTCAAACCTTCATCAGGTGCTTAGAGGGAATACCTGATTCACAGGAGTCTGGAGAGGGTATGACTAACCTCAATCTTTTCCTGTTTCTCTCTCTTTTCTCTTTTTCTCTTTTATATTACCTATATTTTTCTTCCTTCGTCTCCCTTGGCACTGACCTGTAAGTCCCAGTACCAGCATTTGGGTAACATCCACAATGAGCTGTTGATCAGAGAAACCTACAAGGTTTCCCAAAGGAAGACAGAACTCTGTCAGAGCACTTGATGACCCACCAATGATTAATGGTAAGACCCTACTTCAGAAGACACCATATGCTATTGGGAAGGAACATGGAGCAACCTGGCTGGAAGCTGGAAGAGAGTCAACGCCCAGACAGTTAGCTTGTCTAGTGCCAAAAGGTGTTACATGAATGACTGGGGGAAACTGACCAACATCAGTCTAAGCAACTCATGGTCTAAACTACTCAACAGCAATCAACCAGACGTGATGCTCACACAAGTGCAATAGTGGTACAGCCATGGTGGGTTACCAACTGCTTTTGATTTGGCTAATAGATCTGCTCAGTGGAACAGAGCTCATACCTGGATCAGGGAAACAAGTCAGAACCATATCCAAAAAATGAGCCTGCTCTCCAATATCAAGCTCCCACTAATAGTGGGCTATAAGAGGGCCTACACCTATTAAATTCTCTCTAAAATAATAATAGGTATCCACGTATCTTACACTGACCTCACTTTCCATTGGAGAATTTGCTTCTTTTTTTCAGATGGACATAGAACCTGAGGAGACAATGAGTTCACATCCCACCAGGGTACCAGCTGAAGCCATAGAGTTAGTGGGATGCTTTCTCAGTAAACCTGGTATCAGCACAAGGGTGAAGAAGGCAGACACAGAGAACACTCAACTCCTATCAAATCAGATGTCCAGAGACACAGAGTCTCCCAAGACCTCCTATCACTGAAATAGACCTAAAGTGAAACCAACATGGCTCAGGAAAATTCGCAGAAGAGGGGGCTGAAAGATTGTTAGAGCCATAAGTTGGGTCATTATGCACAGAGACCTTGCCTCGCCCCCATAACTGATGGCCACCCCCACAATGCAGCACCCACAATCTGCAGGGGAGGTCAACAGGGAGAAGGCTAATGATGGTACCATCATGGCTATATACACATTATATACATAACTAATAAAAATATTTAAAAATTCAAAGCTAATACCTTCCATAAGAAAAGATTTTGTAAATATATATAAATGACATGTGGGAGAAAACAAATCACTTCATGAAAAAAGCTATTTTAAACATGCATCATGGTTCACATATTAAACAATATGATGGCTGAGATTTTTTTAGAAAAAAAAACAAAATGAATAAATAAGATGGGTTAAAATGGAGCAATGTCAGTGACTATATCTACTGAGCACAAGTTGTAGGCAGACTTCTCTATTCCATTTGTACTTGAAATTATTGGTGTGTTATTTTCCAGTGCCACTATCATTCAAACTCTATTATAAGAACTAATGTGATTTTGTTTCAGTTTCTTAATGATTTTAATTTGAAGGTGAAGGCAAATTTCTAGCCTCTGTGAAACACGATTTCTGTCAAAAAGCTTAACCTAATTGTCATTTACAATGACCTTGCTTTCATTTTAAAAAAAGCAATGTAACAAGTGAGAGAAGTGAACAGGAAAGGAAATACAGTGAAATCTCAGTGCACTAACACATGTCATCCACCCAGCCAGCTCCTGAATGTCGTTTAATTTTCAAACTGCTGATCAGGATGGTAAGAGGAATGACACCAAAAGGGCAAAGCACCCAGAAAACTGTCAGCACTGTGTTAAAGTAAAATTACCTCTGGGGATTGGGTTCTTTCTCCAATACATCCCAAGGCTAGTGTTTTTAAAATGCCTAACTAAAGATAGATTTGCAATTTTGATTTTTAAATTTAAAAATTCAATTTAAATTAAAATTTTCTTTTTAAATTAAAAATAATACAAAAGGTCCAAGGATTGGGAAAGGTTGAAACCAAATATAACTAATTGCACAAGCTAGCAATGTCTCAACTTGATATTTTGCTGGCAGTGTTTCCCACAGGAGCTAAACTTTTTCAGTCATAGCCATGTTTCCCATTTTTGTTGAAAGTCATGTACTTTCAAGAATAATTAGAAATCAGGGCTGGGGAGATATCTCAGTGTGGAAAGGGCTTGCCATGCAAGTGTGAGGACTTGAGTGCAAATCCCTAGCATCTACCTACAATGCTGGGCATGTGTAATTCTTGGGGGTCATGTAGCAGAGATGGACAGATCCCTAGGGCTTCCTGTCTGGTTTGCCTAACCAAATCAGTGAGCACTCAGTTCAAGAGACCCTACCTCATAGGATGAGGTGGATAGTGATGAAAGAGGAAATTTGATGTCACCCTGTGACTTCTATACATATGACACACACACATAAATATGCATATGCATGAAAACAGCACACACACACACACACACACAACATGGACACACACAAAAGAAATTATAACCAATGTTGGCACAGAAAAAAAAAAAAAAACCTACACTATTAGCAGCTCAGAAGTGAAGATAAACAGAAATTCAACCCCTCCACAACCACTATTTCCCATGAGTGTAAATAGAAATAAAGTAAGCCAAATGCAACTGATACAATTTTAATGGTTGTAAGGTGTCAGCCAAACATTTTCTCAGAAACTACTAAAAAACTGAATCCCAGTTGCTCTATGAATTAATGCACTTTCTGTCTATCATATCTTCTCTTTTGCTTCACTAGCCATTTGACAAGCTTCCTAATATTATCTCCTCCCACCACTCTCTCCTCAAAACTGTTTGTTCTAATGTTTTTGTTTTAAGGTTTGCTTATGTAAGAAATAAAGCTAATATAGAATCTTTATGAACCAGTTCTATATTGGAGTTGGTATCAAAAACTAAGGTATGTGTTTCAGATGGTTAAATTATAGATAAAAGTTTTCATGAACGTGAAAAGGATTCTTGGGATATGAACAGAAATTCTAAGATGACCACATAGGTCTGCTCAAAACTCTCCTCTTCTACCATGATGACCAAAATTAACAAATGTATAGCTTCATTTTGAGATAGGTAGTGAGAGATATGTGGGAGCTCTATCAGACATGGACAGGTGAGACAGCACCACAGAAAGGGACACAGTGCTTGACAACTGTGAGACCAACTCCTGAAGAGGGGGGATTCCTTGCTGCAGGGAAAAAGGTAAAAAAAGGTGTGTCCTGGAGAAAACCATTTCCATGAGCATCAGAACTCCTAGCTGAAGGAACATCACAAGCTTGGAGCCAGTTAGGGGAGCTTCTGGAATTTGTGGATTCAGAGAAGGAATTTCAGTGTCTTCCTGAAGGTTCCTAGGCTCCTGCTGCAGAGGCACAACATCATCTTTGAACAGAGCAACTGTTAGAGTCATCAATACCTTAGGAGATAGTCTGTATATCCACCCACCTCTGGGGCCCTAACAACATTCTATCACATCCGCACAAAAAGCCTCACCTTCTAAAACCCAAACAGACCCAGATGTGTAACTGAGGATGCTCCTACTGTGTTCCTTGCAATCTGTCACTTCTACCACTATCCCCATAAAGACACACTACTTAGACATTTAGGAATGCAATGACTATGGTGGCTACACTAGGTGGCTGAGAACTTCTTTAATCATGTGAAAAACAGAGCCAAACTTGATGTTATGCCAAATATAGCTACACAGTTACAACTAATCCCTTCAAGAAGGCACAATTTTCATGATGTGATCAGTTATTAAAGGGCAAACATCTTAACACTGTTACACTGGAAATTAAGTTTCTATGGCATGACATGAATTTTAGGGATATATGTAAACCATAGCATCTTTATATGTCATTTATTGATCCTAGAAAATTTAGGGAAATTCTCAAGAACCAGTAGTAGAAAGGGGTTTTCTCTGGGGACAGATAGCATGTTGTTTAGTTTTAGTTGGAATTTGTGTAATCAAATATACTGTTCTTTGACAGCAGCAATAGTATTTAGCATATGCCACCTCCTTTTTAGTTCTAACTTCAGGGTTGTCTTACATGGTCAGGAGACCTTCAAACTTTGCTCAGTCATCTATTGATGAATACGGCAGTATGTCCTGCCCAATCCCACAGTCAAGACTGCCTCTTCGGAGCCAGAGATTAACATATGTCTCAGGGAATGTTAGGTATACAAAACTTAAGTTTGGCCTAAGCTGAAAAATTTTTAATCAGAATATAAGTGACTCCAGAATGACTGCACAGTACAGGCTTTAATCACAGGTGAACAAGACACAGGGAGATGCGGGGGCCAGACATCATCATAACAGCAGTGAGCAAGTGTCACTGTGCTCACTCTGAGAAATCAGCCAATATCCAATTTCCTAGAATCTGGTTACAAAACATACCCTCTGGAGCACGTTAATTTTTACATTTTAATTACTTCATGTTCTTTTGTAAAATCAGCATCCAAGTATATTTCAAAGTAAGTATCTATGAAAATAATACTGGGAATGCAATATAAACCACTTATAGTATAGTCTTCTCATTTCCATCAAAGTGTTACCATTTTAATTAGATATTTAAAAATGTAAGAAAACTAAGCAGACTCTTTGCCTTTATAGGAGGATTGTCTACCTCACTGAGAACCACATATGTTCTGTACTACAACCCTTGGCGCTAGTCTACCACATATGTCAGAATCTGTCACTCAAGGTTTAATATCCTAAAGTGATATTAAGAGGGTTAGTGAAATGAGTCAGTGAATAAAGAACTCACTTTTCAAGCTTCACTATCTGAGATTGGATCCCCACACCACATGTAAAAGCCAAAAGTCACAGCAGGCTTCTACAATCCTGACGCGCTGCTGGTGAGAAGGACGTGGAGACAGGGGATTGCCAGGAGCTTGTGTGCCAGCTTGGAGAGTACAGCCCAGAAGGAGTGTCATGAGAGCTCCAGCGAGGTTGAAGGCAAGAACCAACACCTGGAAGTGTTCTCTGACCTCTACACCTGTGCACACAAATAAAAAAGTGATAATTATAAATTAAGAAACAATGGCGCTAAGAGTTTTACATGAGAATAGAATGAAAGCTCACATAATTTTTGTGTCAAGTGAAGTAGTCAAAGCAGTAATACACTTCACTAAGTTTCCTTAGAGATGATGTCAAAACAAATACAAGAAATCACAGTAAAGTTTAACTTTGAAACATAAACATAAAATTGTATGCATGTTCTTTTACTAAAGCTAAATTATCTTCTGGATCCATCTCTGAATATAAGAAATGTGATATCTTTGATATGAAGGGAATGGAAAGAGCTTACAGTTAAAATTTTCTATGTTGTGAATTTTGATGCCTAATTTCCAATCTTACTGCCACTTTCTTTTAGGTCTTACAGAGCATTTTTTTGTTAATATCTTAAATTAAAAAGCATCTAAAGGAGAAAAGCAACCTTACATCACTGGGTACTTTACAAGCAGCTGTCACCTGTGGGCTAGTTCATTGAATAAACATTAATCAACAATGAGAATATCAAGAATATGGAGAAAAACATTCATTTGCCTAAAACTGATTGGTGCAGTAAATTACATATAAGCTAATATTTAGTCTCTTAGATAAATGCTTGCCACTTTCCTAAGAGAATTCCATCTAAAGGTCTCATGAAAATACGAGATGACTTTAATTCTCTCGTCTTTGTTCACAGAGTAAATTAGATTACCAAAGTAGTTGTAGACTTTAGTGACCACATGGTCTAAGTGCCTCACTACACAAACTAGGTAGTGGAATGAAAGGATAGCAGGAGAAATGGTTCAGCAATTAAGAACACTTCCTGTGCAAACATGAGGGCCTGAGGAGGCCTTAAGAGATGGTTCAGTTCAGGACTCAGGACCCACATAAGCAGATGGGCATGGCCACACATGTCTGTACCCCAGTCTCAGTGAGAAGCAGACTGCAGAACTGCAAAACCTGTAAAAAACCAGCAAGCTTCAGGATTAGTATACCATTCTAGCTCAAATAAGAATAGGGAAAAGGGGCTGAAGAGATTGTTCAGTGGTTAAGGCACTCACCTGTACAGCCTGACAACTGGGATTTGAATCCCCAGTATCCACAGAAAGCCAGATGCACAAAGTGTCACTCATATCTAGAGTTGGTTTGCAGTGGCTAGAGGCCCTGGCACACTCATATTCTCTCTCTCTCTCTCTCTCTCTCTCTCTCTCTCTCATTCTCTCTCTCTTCCCCCTCTTCTTTGCAAATAAATATACATATATAAAAAAAGGCAAAAGAGTCATGGAGCAGGTCACCTGGCATGCTGTTTAGCCTCTTTTGCTCATTCTTACGTGAGCCAGAATTGGCTTAAGGTCTCACTATGTATTCTCAGCTCATAATTCTCTTGCCTTAGCTTCTTGAGCAATAGAATGTATACCACCATGCAAGACATTAAGTATGGTCTTCTTAGTCTTGAGTATTTTTAATCCTCAACTAAACACAGTTGTTATGTCCTTAGGGGGAATTATTTTATATTTTGATATTAAGACAACCATGGTAGTGTTATAGAGTAAACTTTTTCATTTATATGTGAACACATTAGCAGTGAGCTCTTTCTGACCATGGTCGTCCTCATGCTTCAGTGAGCATATCATTGCCATCTGGTACTGAGTTTAGTAAAATATTCTAATAAAAAAAAACCTTTAGAAATATTTCATCACAACTTTTTTTGTTGTTTTTTCAAGGTATGGTCTCACTGTAGCTCAGGCTGACCTGGAATTCACTATGGAGTCTCAGGGTGGCTTCAAACTCATGGCAATCCTCCTACCTCTGCCTCCTGAGTGCTGTGATTAAAGGCATGCACCACCACGCCTGGCATCTCATCACAAACATTTAACCTCCTGACATTCTCGTTTCTTTATAATCACCAATATTTGATATATCAACATGATCTTATAAACTAAAACTAAAGACTGTACCTGAGGTTAATCTGGACTACATGAAACCATGTTTCAATAGACCATAAATAAAACTTAATTAATTAATTAATGAGTAAACTTGTCTCAAGATTGTTGTCTCCATTTTATATTCACAATTAAAATAACATAATTCAATTGTTTGCCTATGGCCTACAGAATATTAATTTACTATTTTCAAGACAAAGCATTGTGCAAATTAGTTGAAAAGTATATCGGAATAACTATTCAGAAATTAATAGTAAAGCTTTACAGCTCATGGACAGTCAATGCATTTGGCTGAATAACTAAAAATGTCACCATATGCCAGGGGGTTCTAAATTGTTATGAACTTTTCCAGAGGGATATTTGATCATTTTTTATTTAAAGATTTCAAGACTGAACCTGTTTTGCCTCAATAATTTATTTCTCAAAAGTTATCTAAAGCTAATCTCTAGAATTATAAATGTTTCTTCATTAGCACAACCCAACTCATTTAATCCACATTTGTACACCACATTCTCTGTGTCTGAACACTGTTTCCCTGTCTGCCCAGTTATCATCTTTACAACTTTAATGTCTGTGTTAGGCTGTATATTAATTTATAATGTGCTAACAAGCAATTCTTAAATTTCAATAATCTAACATTAGTGAATTTCATCTATTCTCCCCACACTGACTCTTTGAGGGTTATCATCCAAGAAACGAAACATGAGCAACCAAGGCTCTACTGTGTACTATTAACTGCCGGAGCAGACTTCCACATTCACCACTGAAGACAGGAAATTCTTGAGTGATGGTTGTCATGACTTTGTCCTGCAAGTGAAACAGACCAACTTGTGTCTACCTTCTCTTGGTCTATGCTGTTGATTTGTTTCTACCAAATTTCTGATAAATAAGGAAGGATGATGCAGCATGTGGGGTGACTGGCAAGAAGTACCTTTCTTGCCAAGGTATGTGTGCTTGCCTATGATACAAGCACCTGCTCTGTGGGTGCAGGAGGATCAGAAATTCCAAGTCATCCTATGCTGCAGAATGGGTTCAAGACCAGATTCCAAACAGAAAAAAAAAGGAGTAAATGTATTCAGGAAGATTTATCTGACACATCTGAGACAGGACTTTAACTATCTTCTACTCCTCAAGATACACCTTCCTAATGCTACATAGGATGAAATACTTCACTGACTGTTCTGTTGTTCTGTTCTACCTTGTTATCCTTCATGAAATGAATCATGTCATTCAAGTACAAGTTAAACATTCTGTGTTCAGTTTCATGGAGGGACGATACTTAATAAGTACTCAGCATATATCTGAATGAAGAAAATGTTCATAGAATAACTTGTATTGACTCAAATTATACTAAATGAGGGATGGAGAGATTGCTCAGTGCTTAAGGGCACTTGCTGGAAAAGATTGATGGCCTGGATTCAATTCCCTAGTTACACACGTAAACCAAATATACAAAATGTCACATGCATGAACAGATGCATCTAAAGTTCATTTGTAGTGGCAGGAGGTACTGGCCTGTCTCCTTTTCCATTCTTTCTCCATTTTCTCTCTCTAAAATAAGTAAATATTCTTTAAAATGACCCTAGAGTTGGCTTAGCAGTTAAGTCACTTGCCTGTGAAGTCTAAGGGCTCATATTCAACTAGCCATGTCCCACATAAGCCCAGACACACAAGGTAACACAAGCATGCAAGGTCTTACATACGCACAAAATGGGGCACACATCTGGGGTTTGATTGCAGTGGCTGATGACCCTGGACCTCCAATATTCTCTCTCTCCCTCTCTTGCTTTCTCTGTCTATCTCTGATAAAAAAAATAATAATAAAAATGCTTTTAAAATGATCCTAAATGAATAAGGCTATAGTACTGGTCAAATAAAGTCTTTCAAGGACATAATACAATATTATGCATACATTGAAATGAGATTACACTAAATGCAAAATGATATATAAAATATGTTCTAATATATTTACCTAAAATTAGCTTACCAAGGAATGTACTTTCGTAAATAAATAGAAAGATAAGGATTAATGTTAATTACAGTGGTTTTGTTTTCTTCTGGCAATTTCTCCTTTTCAAATCCTTTAAAAATGTGGTACAATAAATCTTAGACATTCCCCCTAAATCTTGTTTTATTAAATAATTAATTTGTACATGTGGTCTTTGGTTATAGATGTAAATGACTGACTCACATTCACCAAATTTGACTTATTTTCATAGTTCAGTAAGGTAGTACTTCACAAAGGTGATTTATTCTGTGGTCATAGATTTCAGTTGTAAAATGACAATCTTTAAAAGCTATTGGTTTATGAGGCTGTTCATGAAGATGAACAGAAGGTGGCTTCTGAATTCTCAAATGCTTGGAAAATAATTTAATCAACTTCAGTATCTACTTCCTTCACACAGACCATTCCTGCCCCAGTCTTTCACCTGATTAAATAATATGTCTGTGTTATAGTCCCTGCATAATGTGAAGTACTCAGTCATGGTTACTTCTTATTTTTACAAATTATTATTATTGAGGCTAACAGTCAAAGCAAATTTAAAACTAAAAACTAATAGATAGGTTGAAAGAAGAATTTGTAGCAGAAATGTACTAGAATCTATGAAGAGAAAATAAAAATGAATTCCTTAGTACTTATGATTTCACATGTATATACACACTGATGTATCAAAATGAAGAAACTGGTATATAATAAAAAATAAATGTGGCCTGGAGAAATGGCTTAGCAG
Organism: Dipus sagitta; assembly: GCA_036346955.1. NCBI lineage: Eukaryota > Metazoa > Chordata > Mammalia > Rodentia > Dipodidae > Dipus > Dipus sagitta. Next base: position 38,974,526 of record CM070786.1, read on the forward strand.
TTAAGACATATGCCTGCGAAGCCTAAGGACCCTGGTTCAATTCTCCAGATCCCATGTAAGTCAGATGCACATGGTGGCACATATGTCTGGAGTTTGTTTGCAGTGGCTAGAGGCCTGGTGTGCCCATTCTCAGTCTCTCTCTCACTCTCTCTGTCTCTAATAAATAAATAAATAAATAAAAATCTTTTAAAAAACCTTATCAGTCTGGGGTTCATGCTACTTAAAAAGTAGGAATCATATGGGGGTAAAGAATAATTTCTATAATAATAGAAGTCTGGAAAATTTCTCACATTGCCAATTAGCAATTTATTTTTAAAGTCAAATTATCTCTATGAAAGTCAAACACAGTAAAAAATAAAATTTTATGGAGATTAAGATGAAGTATGTATATTGAGTCAAAAATGGGTAAGTATATTTTATTTGTTTTAATTTTCTTCTTTTGGAAGAAATGAATCTACTAGGAAGAGGTGAATGCAAAACTGTGTAACTGCACTGGTATATGACTCTTTAAGCAGACAATGTGGCTGAGTACAATAATAAAAAGGCTGCATGGTTAAGATATAATAGGAAGCCTCCACAGACTTTAAGCCAAATAGAAGATGCTGCGTGTATACTTCTGTAGAACAGAAAACTCACCTGAATGTAAGATATTGCTGTGATGGGGAATTTCAGGCCCCAAACCATCTGCTAGGAGCCTGATGCAGTTTAGCACCACAATCTGATAGCTAATGAGTCAGTTCTTGACCTGATGAAACTAGCTTTTCCCCATATTGAAATATGGACGTGTCAAGGAAGTTACTTGTCTCAACCCCTCCCAAACAGCGCACCCCTATCATCCAGAACAAAAGTCCTGGCTATATATGTCCTTCCTCCTCATTAACTATATTGTTGAACTTCTTTGGGCAATATGCTGACAAATGCACATAATTCTTGTGTATAAAACTGTAAGTATATATTTTACCACAATTCTATGGATATTTTTCTAGTAAAGTAACAACAGGGAAAAACACACTAAATTTTCCTTGAGATGGTCATTAGAAGGTAAAAATTTTACATAAATGAATAATCATTCTTTCATTTAATAAGAAACTGTTGGTTGCTTAATAGGAATAGTGTAGGATTAGTTTTTTTTTTTTTCTTTTAAGAGGACCTTCAAATAGATATTTTGAAGACTATCATAAAGTTAACATTAATTTAGCTTATTTTGGTAAGGGATTAGCTTCTCTAAATTAAAAAATACCTTTAAGTTATGTAAAACTCAATAGACTGAGGAATTTGGAGGAATATTCAAATTTTCATCACAATTTGTCATTAATTTCATAAAGTAGGAAAGATATTTAGAGTTAAAAATGTTACCTAAAAGCTCTTGTCATTGACAGTGCTTTTTTTGTTTTTGTTTATTTTTTTTTTAAATATCAGTCATGGGGCTAGGGAGTTGGCTCAGTGGATAAAGTGCTTAATGTGCAAGCTTGATTGAATACTTGAGTTCATATTTCCATGCCCAGTGTAAAACATGATTGTCTTCTATAACTCCAGCAAAAATACTAGTTGCATTTACTCATTATTAATTAATTTTAAGTATATTTTTTATCAAAGCAGTTATGTTGTCAAAAAAAGAAAAAACCCTGGGAGTTTGGTGTTATGCCCAAGTATTTCAAATACCTTTGTTTCTGAGTTGACAGGAAATAGATTACCATGTCTGCTTATGCCTTTAATCTTTTGCCACATCTGTTTAGTCTAAGTATACTAAGAAAGTCTGCCTCAAAGGAGAAAATAGAAAAATCTAGGAATATTTTAATAACCCTTTCCTGTTACTATAGATTTTATTTTTGATAGCACAACAAATATTGATAAGCAGTAACTTGTTCAAGTTTCTTGCAATGGGGAAACTTCAGTGTCAACAGACCCATCTTCTGTTACAATATCCATTGACCTAGCTTGCATTTTAATGGGCTTTTTATTCATGGGTGATTTTTACAATACTCATTGTGTAATTGCAAAAAAAAAAAAACCCTGAAATATGCAGAACTTTCAAATGTTTATTTATTCTATTATATATTTTTTAAAAATAAAGTTTGTTAATATTGTCACAAATCTAACTGGAAAATGGAAAAGTCAGTATGGGGAAGTCTTTAAGCTCACAACTGTAGGAAAAAGCTTGCAAACATTTAATTTTCACTTGAAAGTTCAAATTTTTTGCCAATGGCAACAAACACAGTTATTTTTATTGAAGTGACAGCCTCAATCGATTCATTTTTATTTTAGAATCAGTCAAGTATTCAAACCTGAATAAATATACTTTGTCTGTCTGTCTTTTAACTCAAAGGGATTTTTCATGAGTAAGGGAGAGGAGAGAGGCAAGGACAGGGAAATGAAGGTGGGAATAGCGACAGAGACATAAAGTGAAAAGTGGCAGCTAAGCATAAGGTAGTTCAGCTTGCAGCTCATCAGTCCTTCACCTTTACTTCCTTATCCAGTGTAAAAGCTTCCCCTGTATTTCCCATCTGAGTACATAGAATATTAAAAGACACAGTAAGACATTAGCAACAGGGCTGGAGAGATGGCTTAGCGGTTAAGGCACTTGCCTGCAAAGCCAAAGGACCTCAGTTCGATTTCCCAGTACCCATGTAAGCCAGATGCACAAGGGGTGCACGCATCTGGAGTTTGTTTGCAGCGGCTAGGGATCCTGGATCCCCCATTCTCTCTCTCTGCCTCTCTCACTCTTAAATAAATAAATAAATAAATAAATAAATAAATAAAAACAATTTAAAAAAGACATTAGCAATAAACGAAAAAAAAACTGTTTATAATACATTAAGGACACTTTTAAATGAAATTATCTTCTTTTTCCTATTTTATTTTCTTTTATTTTTATTTATTTATTTATTTATTTATTTATTTATTTATTGTTTTGGTTTTTCAAGGTAGAGTTTCACTCTCGCCCAGGCTGACCTGGAATTCACTATGTAGTCTCAGGGTGGCCTTGAACTCATGGCGATCCTCCTACCTCTGCCTCCCGAGTGCTGGGATTAAAGGCGTGCACCACCACCCCCGGCTTCCTATTTTATTTTTAATGGCATGTTTGAAATCCAGGGACATGGCAACTGCTGGGACTTCCCATTGCCTCCATCTTGAATCAAGCACCATGCTGCTTACACCTTCCACATGTGTGTCAATAGAAATTTTCCTCTTATGATGAAGTAGGCTTTATTTCATGGATAACTTCTACTAATAAAGACCAGCAACAAGGTAGTCTTCTTTGGTAGGTGGTTAGTTAGGGGCACAGGTTTAAAAGAACTTAGTCTTCTACCTGCTCTGAAGAGACTAAGAAAGTTTCTAGTCTAAACCAATGCTGACTCATCAACATGTGATCTGAGCAGCCTCAGCTTCATTTCTTTGTTCTTTCTTCTTCTGAAACTTGTGACAGGCTTTTCCCCTGCCAGACCATTATGGGTCTGGGCTCTTCTGCCTGACCAACCACCTATTCAAGGTCCTCCATCTACATTTAAACTTAACCAGTCAAGCTCATCCCAAGCAGCTGCCTAATTTACATCTCTATTGGGTAGCAAGGAGGTCCTGATACAGCAAGTAAGTGTGGGAGACTTGAAACAAACTTGAAACTACGTCCCAATGTTATGTTAATTAGAAACTGAAACATTCCTTACTGGCAGAGACAGGAAGTTCCAGAGACTCAGGACATGATGTCTGGAAAAAAGATTGCCAGATCCCACCCTAAGGCTACATACAGGGAAAACATCAAACTCTGATTGAGTTGCCCGCAAATGAAGTGGTGTGGTGTGCTGGAGATTCTCCAACCAGCCAAGTTGTCTGCAGATTATGCAGTGTGTTCCAAAGATGCAGCTTCTGTGAGTCATCACTTATGCCAGAGCCAGAGATGCTGCTTCCCTGAGTCATCACGCATGCTGGAGTGGGCTTTCATCGTCCAGGATGGGATAAGGCTTCTCATGATGTGGCTGCTATTGAGTCATCTGTTGCTCCTGTAAGTAACACCTCACCCTGCTCTGTAAGTAACCTCAATAAACTCATTGATTCAGCAAAAGTTCTTTGGGCAACATCAGCTTTCGGTCTGTCATCTGTGCCCTATCTGCGGTGTAGATGTGTATTTGTGTCATCCCAAGGAAAAGGTTTTCTGTGACAGTCACCAAGGTTATAATTCACCATACAGATTACTTGCTAAGGAATCCTCCCAATTTAGAAGCCTTCTGCTTTCCTTTTGTTTCTAATATAATTCTTTCTTAACTTGTCCTCCTTCGTGTATACACTTCTAAGTTCTTTACAAGTCATAGGACAATAAGCTCAAGAGCCTCTGGCTTAAGAAATCAGAGTGACCATTGGGTGTCCAGCACTCTAACCTTTAACTTATGCCCATTCAGAGCCAAGAGAATCTCCATAGCTCTTCTGGCAAAGAACCTGTCTGTATACAGTGAACTTGAGTGAGCCTAAATCCAAAAGTATTGAACTAATAGGACAAATTTGTATGACAGAAGAAATCTCAAGTCAGGGTTGCATTCAGTCTGTGACATGGCTGCCCCTCAGTATTCTAATCCAGGTCTTCAGCAACAAGGAACATAAACAGGGCAGGAAGATATGAAAAATGTGCCATTTTGTGAGGAAAAGAATGAGTTTAAAGTTATAGACACAAAGGCTGAGAAAACAGGAGCTGTACTTGTTAAAGAGATTAGCATCAGTGAAAAGTCTCACACTTTGCACCAAGACAAGAAGATGACCTGATGGCAAGACTGTGTCCATGAAAGCTTCCATCTTATGAAAATACAAATAATTTGAAAGAACCTTACTAAGCACATCCATGAAATGTACCTTGGCAGAACAAAAGCTTTAAAAATAGATACGCATTTATATATATATATATATATATATATATATATATATGTAGTTTATTGTTTTTACTTATTCATGAGAGTGAGAGAGAGAAAGGCAGATAGAGAAAGAGAAAAACTGGGCACACAAGGGCCTCCAGCCACTGCAAACAAACTCTATAGGGAAAGCGAAAGAGAAACGTGAAGGAAAACATTGGAGTTGATCTCTACAGACAGACTGAGCTAGGCTACGATGAAAGCTTATAAGGAAGATCCTAAGAAAACAAACTGGTCCAGATATGGCTCCAAGGGAAGTAGATAAGGAACAATTTGTGTCCTTGCTCAGGATAGGCTTTTCCAGCAAGAATTGTCTAAGGGAGTATCCTAGACAGTTTCAGTTCCTTCAAGGCCTTCTGATAGAAGGGAAGTAGATCAATCAGGAGAGGTGCCAGAAGTTGTCTTAGGGACAGTTATTAACTCTCTAGTTCCCTCTAGTTTGCTGGGAGAGAAATTGACCCTTCAAACTCCAGATGCAAGTGCCACCTTGTGCATCTGGTTTATATGGGTTCTGGGAAATTGAACCTGGGTCCTTTGGTTTGGAAGGCAAGCACATTAACCACTAAGCAGTTTCTGTAGCCCCAACAGCTACTTTTTAAATATATTTTTGCTTATTTGAAAAAAAGACAAGAAACAGAGAAAAAGAGACAGGCAGACACAGAGAGAGAAAGGCATGAGGTATAGGGTTGTGCTTGGGCCTCCTGCCACTGCAAATGAACTCCAGGTACATGGGAAACTTTGTGCATCTGGCTTTATGTGTGTTCTGTGGAACAGAACCCAGGCTTTCCGACTTTTCAAGCTAGTACCTTTAACTTCTGTGCCTTTTGTCCAGCCCCACCAACAGCTTCTTGGGAAAGTATTCTCAGACTTAGCCTCCACTGCAGCTGAGATGGAAGGAAAGGAGGAAGAATACACCTGGAGGTGGTAACAGAACTTTGCAGTGGTCTTGCTACTAATTTTCACAGGTATGCAAGATGCAAGAGTGATCTCAGAGGCTTGGCTAAGGTTTCAGAAATCCATGTAGGCTAGGCAATACCTAGCAGGATCAGATTTGCTGCAAGGATATTGGAGAGATTCTAGGATAATGGGATACCCACTAATGAAAGTTGTAGGCATGGAGTGGAGTCAGCCCAAGAGAGAGGTTACATGTGTTTCTTACAACAGAGCTGGAGAAGCAAAGATGCCCAAGGTCCTGAAGGCTACAGAGATGCCCAGGAAACTCCATTATGAGCCCAAATGCTGGATATGGAACTGTAGGGTTTGGTGTTTGTTCTGCTGGATTTCAGTCTTTCTTTGATCTGATAATACCTTGATAGACTTTTATTATGGTGCAGGATTGGCGGGTTCAGGGGAGGTGCCCCAAGGCCTAGGAACCTTAACTTTTAGGCCCTTATTCTATTAGCAAAGAATTGATAAAGTGGACTCCAAGAAGGGTAAATCATGAATTATTAAGTTTATTTAGGGAGAAACCATGAATTATAAGGTTTATTTTAGGGGCAATTAAGGTCCAGGGAGGATGGTAGCTGAGACTCAAGTCAGAGGAAAATTCTCTTCCTTGCCTGGATGGAAAGGGGAAGAGAGATCAGAGAATCTTCATCACAGAGAATCTGTATTGTGGGTTCCTGGGTTCTTGGGCCAGCCTCGGTTCCCCAAGTCAGCCCTGGCAACCGTGGTGGTGAGCAGGTGAGAATCACTCTTGGGAGACAGTTTCAGTGAACAGCCCTGTTTATTGTCAGGGAACTAAGTTTATAAGCAGTTGAGGGTGGGAAGAGGGTCCCAAGGGGATTGGATGTACAAGGTTGTTTGCTGATGTCTAATTAGCATATGGGGGCATACATTCCAGCATGTAGGCCATGTCAAAGGGAAGGTTTAGGGTACAGGGGGATGGGCTGTACAAAGGTTGCTGGTTGAGAACATATAAGGAGTTTCTTAGGCAACTGGCCAAAGGCCACAGGGTTATGGACAAAGCCTAAGTCTTATCTGAATGTCCAGGTATCCCATGCTTAGACAGGGAGTGGTCTTACTTCCTGCTGATCTCGGGGTCTGAGATTTTGTCTGGAGGTCCAGGCTCACTGTGACCCCCAAGAACGGAGGGAGGAGCTCCCCTGATGGCCTGGTCCCGGAGATATGACTAGCAGTGGTTCAGGCTGCTGCAACCTCTCCCTAGCCTGGGGCCTTCCTGTCAGACAGCTTAGGTTTGCTTTAACCCAGGGCCCTGCCTACCTCCAACACTCTGTCACAGAAAAATCCCTTTCAAATAGAAGACCAGAGAGGATTAAGAAATAGTGAATGGCTGGGCATAGTGGTACACACCTTTAGTCACAGCACTCAGGAGGTGGAAGTAGGAAGATCACTGTAAATATGAAGCCAGCCTGAGACATAGTGAATTTCAGGTCAGCCTGGGCTAGAGCAAAAAACTATCTATAGACACCCCCACCACCCCAAAAGAAAACAAGAGAGAAAGAAAGAAAAGAAATAGTGAAGGACTCAGAGAAAAAAAAAATCATATGTATAATCAAAATGAGAAAGTACTCCAAAGAATGATACAAAAAGAAGGCAAGCAGAAAAATATCCAGGCTAAGTGAAGTATACTCCCATCTCCAGCCAGGCATGGGCAAAGACAGACTTACCCACTGGTGTTCAGGCGAGATCAAGCTGGTCCATGTGGTTAGGATCCTGGAGGAGCCAAGATCTGAATGGCTATGGTATCAGGGGTCTGACCCACAGAGGCTAAGTTGAAGAAGAAGCAAGAACTTCCTGATGGAGGGTGTTGCTGGCAGCCATCTGTGATGAGACAAGATCAGAGGTGAGTTCTACTTTTGCCAAGGAGTACAGAATGACGTTTTTGTTCCCTTGTTGTTCTTCTGTGCCTGATTAGTGGTATGTTAAAAAAAAAAAAAAAAAAAAACTATCTTATTCTTGTTTCTCCTTCTGTTCTGAAACAGAAATTTGGGGTGCCAGTGTACCAATATATGCCAATGCCCCAATCTGATACAGGGATTTTGGAGTTCCTCAACAATGTGTCAATATACTCCAATGCACCAATGTTGCAGGAATTAGGATCCCTCAGCCAAAGCACCAATATATGCCAATGCACCAGTATGATATAGGGATTTGGTAGTATTCACAGATTGGTTCATAAATTCAAAGAACTTAAATGCACAGACTAGAGGGTAAGGTTTAGAAAGATTTTATTAGATTAGGAGAAGGAAAGAGGGGTGAGTTAAAGACTACTTCTCATGAGAAAGCAGGAGTGGGTAAAGTCCACCTAAAGATCCATGTTGAGGTCATTTATAGGTTCGGAATGGTACTTGAACTAACCAGCCACACTACCAGGTTCAAATTTAACCCTTTTAGAACTCTTAATTTTAGGAAGAGGAACTCCTTCCTAAGGAGGGACACAGGTGCAGTTTAAGGAAAAAGAGATCTAAGAATTCCTTTAAGCAGTGAAAATAATGAGAAGCCAGATCATTCTCTGATCTCTAGCAAAATGAAGACTGCAAGGGCAGACTCAAGGACATTGGCCACATTAAACTTTTAGGACCCAGTCACCCTAAATTGCCTCAGTTCTTTCTATTTGGACTGAGGCTATATACTGGGTGCCAGTTGTATATTGATTATTGGCTTTACATGGTCTCACAGTTAGGAAAGCACCTTGAGTCTCAGAAGAGACTGTACATTTGAACAGTTAAGGTGATATGTTTGGCATAATTCACAGGAGTTGGACTTGTGATAGTTAGTCTTGGTTGTCAATTTGACATGATTTAGAATCACTAAGGAAATAAACATCTGGGAGTTTCTGTGAGAGCACTTCTAGGGAGAAAAGGAGAAAATGAGACGAGTGCCAGCATTGATGTCTTTCTGCTTCCTGCCTGTGGGAACAATGTGTCCAGGTACCTTACACTTCTGCTGTCATGACTTCCCTTGAACAACTGCACCCTTCACTGTGAGTCCATATTAACTCATCCTTCTTTAAGAATGAATATGTTTTGTCAAAAAAAAAATCCCAAGCAAATAAAAAAATAAATAAGCTAAAGCTGGGCGTGGTGGTGCACGCCTTTATTCCTAGCACTAGGGAGGCAGAGGTAGGAGGAGCACCATGAGTCCAAGGCCAACCTGAGTCTACCAGGTGAATTCCAGGTCAGCCTGGGCTAGAGCGAGACCTACCTTGAAAAACCAGAAAAAAGAAAAAAGATGTGTAAAATAAACTAATACAAGAACTAACAATAATAGACTACTAAAACAATTTAATAAGTTATGATGCAACATTCTTTACATAGTATATATTTCAAATATTTTTTACTTCTTTGAGAGTTAGAGTGAGAGTCAGATAGGGAGAGAAAGAGAATGGGCATTCTAGGACCTCTAGCCACTGCAAATGAATTCCAAACATGTATGCCACCTTGTGCATGTGGCTTACATGGGTGCTAGGGAATGGAATCTGGGTCCTTAGGCTTTGTAGGCAAGTGCCTTAACCACTTAGCAATCTTGCCAGCCCCACATTGTGTATATTTTAATCTGCTGATGTTTTAAACATTTTGTTTCGCATAGAAAATAGTTGTCTCAAAAAATTCTTGGTGTTATTAATTATTCCCTATTTTAAAGTAATATAAATACCATGCTGAGCATTAAATTAAGGGAAAAGATCATCCCTTCACATCAGGGTATATTCAGTAATAATTCACTCTTACATGTAGCACTACTTTTAAACTAAACTATACTTAAATTGTTACAGAAATGGATGGATCACAAATCAGACACCAGAGGAAGAGAAAATGATTAGGAGATTTTGTCCTTGTGTCAGCATGGGGCTCAGTGGAATAACTTCTAAGCCTGGACCCTGGGTTAGAGTTTGGGGCTTATTTAAGAATTTTAACATCGCCATGAATTCTCTGTATTATTGATGGGTTTCAAATGTCTAGGCTATGTGACTAGGAGGCAGAGAAGTCTTTAGGTATATGCAAACAAACAGAAGCAGTAGTTAGGCTAGGAGGGTTTTGTCCACAGTTTACACTTTACACAGTTTAAGGCTTTGCAAAACTGGGTGAGGTTTGAAGGAGAGGAGGGGGACCCCTGGCCTTTATTACCTTTGGTACAAACTTCTTGGTTTAAATCCCTTTATCACAAAAGTTTCAAATATGGTGAGATAGCCATTGTTTTTCACCAAATTACTATGAAAAATATACATAAATACAGTTTTTTTCTTAGCAAGATATGCACATTGATAATGCAAATATTTGCAAGAAAAATCAATTTCCTCCTTAATCTGGCTATATCTATTCTAACAGAAGATAGTGATTGTCCCAAAGGGAAAATCTTTTCTCTTATCAAAAGGAATAGAGAAAAGAAATACACTAATAGATGCCTGGACTCCACCCTCTGCAGAAGAGGATTGATGGTGATTTGGAAAATATGAATACTTCTCGTGGAGCTGGTCTGATGCCACAGGCCAAGATTCCTCAGGAGGCTGAGACAGAAGGATTGAAAATTTAGGCTAGCTTTGGCAACTTAGAGAAAGCCTATCTTCAAAAGGAAGACAGGAGGCAGGCATAGAGGGTATTAGGATTTAAGTCAGTGGTAGATTGATTGCTTAGCAGGCCTCATGCATAGGACTCAAAGGTACTTATAAAAACAAAGAAAAAAAACATATAGACAAACAGCAGAACACCAAGCTTATGCTTCATCAAAGTATTGACTATCCCATGGTGAGAATAAAGTGAGCCTTTGTGCAGGTACCAACACTTAAGTTATGAAAGGAGATTTTATAATAAACATAAATATTCTTTATACATAATTTTTTAAACAAATATATTTTCTAAATTTTTACTGAAAACTTCTATTCTTACAGAAAATAAACCAGGATATTTCCCTCCCCTCCCCAATTTTCCTCTTCACAGCTCCACTCTCCATCATATCCCCTCCCTCTCTCCATTAGTGTCTCTTTTATTTTGATGACATCATCTTTTTCTCCTATTATGAGGGTCTTGTGAAGGTATTGCTGGGCACTGTAGGTCATAGATATTGAGGTCAATTTCTGTCTGGAGAGTCACATTGTAAAGAGTGATACCTTCCTTTGGGACTTACATTCTTTCCACCACCTCTTCCACAATGGACCCTGAGACTTGGAAGGTGTGATAGAGATGTTTCAGTGCTGTCTTCATTTAGCATCACCAGCTGATTTTGGGGGGTCCTCTTTTTTTCACTCTCCTTCATACCTCTTAACTATCTTTGAACTCCTTCCATTTTCTTATCTATTAGGTCTAGTCTAGTGATGGCAGCATCCACATGATTATGGGTCCTTTGTTGCTTTTCAGCAAGTTCTACCAGTAGCTTGGTCAGGGTTGCATTGCTCATAGCTTCATTTTGGTGTTCTGATCCTAAGGTCTCTTCTATGTTTGGATTAGAGATGTTCACTGTAGGACTGGGTGTCTTACTGGATTTGCTTTCATTTGATTTTTCATGTTATTTCTTTTGCACTGTGGTCGGCCCATCACAGTGTATGCGCAGGGAGAGCAGGTCCTGTGGTCTCAATGGGTGGGGGAAGTGGTGCCTCTTGGGGGAGCTGTCCTGAGCTAGCCGGCAGGCAAGCAGATGGGCAGAGTGGTCCTGAGCTAACACGTGGATGGGTGGATCAGCCTGAGATCATGTACTGGGAAGCTGAAGGAGCCTGAGGACAGATGTCCAAGAAGTCTGAGCTCTCACTTGGCAGAATGGCATAGCAGCCTGAGCTCCTGTGTGGCAGAGGCACCAAGGCTGCTTGAGCTCTCACATGGTGGGGTGCTGAAGTAGCATGAGCTCCCACACAGAGGGATTCTGAAGCACCAAAGCAACCAAACCTCACACATGGTGGGACACTGGAACACAGAAGCCCCCAAATATTTAGGAAACTTGACATAATTCTCTGCATGATATTGGATCACAATGCTATATTCCTAGAACTTAGCAACAAAAGACCCACCAAGAATCCCATCAGTACATGGAAACTGAACAGCACATTTTAAACAATAAATGGATAGTGGATGAAATAAAAAATTAAATTGCTAAATTTCTAGAAATGAATGACAATGAGAACACATTGTACTAAAACTTATGGGACACAATGAAGGCGGTCCTCAGGGGAAAATTCATAGCACTAAATGCCTTCATAAAAAAGACAGAGATATCCCAAATCAATAACCTAACCTTCCACCTAAAGGCACTGGAAAAGCAAGAAAAATCCAACCCAAAGAGCTCCAGAAGGAAAAATAATTGAAATCAGAGCAGAAATGAATGAGTTGGAAACTGAGAAAACAATTAAGACAATTGACAAAGCAAAGAGCTGGTTCTTTGAAAAATAAGGAAGATTGACAACCCCAATTTGATCAAGCAAAAAAAAAAAAAAAAAAAAAAAAAAAAGACATGCTTCGGAACTTCCGGCCAAGATGGCGACCGCCTAGCTGCGCTGCAAATCCCGGGGAAAGAAAGGCAAGATATTAAGGGTATATAGTGGCTTTTAGGGGAGAGAAAACTGGGAGGGCACAGAGGTGGGGGAACAGGGAATTGCTGGTCCCCTTTCGGGCGGGTAGGCACCCCTCGCCCCAAATAACCGCCGTGTTCAAAGCTCCACCCCTGCCGCTGCTGCTGCTCCGGAGCCCGCACGGCTGCCACCGCGCGCTGATCGTTCCCTCCGCGCGGAAGCTTAGACTGCCAAGCACCCTTGTCCACTCGCCCACCTACTGAGTGTGCCCAGTCCCACAAGCTCAGACTGTATCTCTCGCTTGCGTCAGCTCAGGTACCACCCCCTACCTGCCTGCCGCACCGGCGGGCCGCCATTGTCCGGTGGCGGGGGAGCGCAGACTGCTTCCGGTTCCCAGCGTTCCCAGCCAAAGTCTGGGCGGCTTCAGTGCTTGGTGCCTCAGTGCCACTCCTAGCTCGAACGCAAGCAAATGTGGCACATTACCACTTGAGAACTCAAGCAATTTTGGCGCCCCTGCCAGGTAGTAGATAGGCGGCTTTGGCAAGTGAGATTATTCCCTGCGTGCGGAAGCTTAGACTGCCCCGCACTCTCGCCACTCGCCCTCTGTCTGCCGCGCGGCTGTCCACAATTGTCCTGTGGCGGGGGAGCGCAGACTGCTTCTGGTTCCCAGCGTTCCCCAGCCAAAGTCTGGGCGGCTTCAGTGCTTGGTGCCTCAGTGCCACTCCTAGCTCGAACGCAGGCAGCTGGGGCACAATACCGCTTGAGAACTCAAGCAACCTTGACGCCCCTACCAGGTAGTAGATAGGCGGCTTTGGCAAGTGAGATTATTCCCTGCGTGCAGAAGCTTAGACTGCTCCACATTCTCGTCCACTCACCCTCTGTCTGCCACGCGGCTGTCCAAAATTGTCCTGTGGCGGGGGAGCGCAGACTGCTTCTGGTTCCCAGCGTGCCCAGCCAGAGTTCGGGCGGCATCAGTGCTTGGTGCCTCAGTGCCACTCCTAGTTCGAACACAGGCAGCCTTGGCACATTACCGCTTGAGAACTCAGGCAACTTCGGCGCCCCTGCCAGGCAGTAGATAGGCAGCTTTGGCAAGTGACAGCCAAAGCCCAGGCTTCTTGGCAACGCCCCCAGGCTGCATAAGATTCCCATTGTTCTTGAGCCCAGGCTGATACACCCACTTATCTGCCCATACACTGTCATGGGCAGAACACAGCGCAAAAGAAATAACATGAATAATCAAACGCAAGAAAATCCAATTAGATCACCCAGTCCCACAATGAATACTTCCAACCAAAACATAGAAGAACAAATAGGACCAGAACACCACATTGAAGCTATGAGCAATGCAACTCTAACCAACCTATTGGTAGAACTTGCAGGAAAGCAACAAAGGGCAGACAATCGTGTGGATGCTGCCATCACTAAACTAGAACTAATAGATAAGAAATTGGAAGGATTAGATAAGAAAATGGAAGGATTTCAAAGAGAGTTAAGAGATTTGAGGGAGAGTGAAAAAAAAGAAGACCTTACAAATCAGCTGGCCATGCTAAATGAAGACATAAAGAAATGCAAGGATGAACTCCAAGAATCATCAAGAAAATCAGAAAATGATGTGAAAAGGGAGCTTGACAGAGGGATGGAAATTATACATAGAAAAATAATAGAAAATGCAAACTTAATTGAACAAGCCCAAAACTCACTAGAAGCTCTCAAGAATAGAGTCAGCCAAGTGGAGGATGGAAACTCTGATCTGGAAGACAAGATGGAAGAAACAGTTAGAGAGTTCAAAAATTTCAGTAAGTTTAAAAGCTCCTGTGAACAGAACATGAGGGAATTGTGGGATACAGTTAAACGCCCCAATATCAGGATCATTGGAATACCAGAAGGAGAAGAAATCCAGACCAAAGGCATGGAGAACTTATTTAACAAAATAATTGAAGAAAACTTCCCCAATCTCTTAAAAGAAAGGCCCATCAAGATACAAGAAGCCAATAGAACTCCAAACAGACTGGACCAAAGGAGAAACTCTCCAAGACATATTATTATTAAGACTCTAAACATTGACACCAAAGAGAAAATCCTAAAAGCAGCTAGGGAAAAACAGCACACCACCTTCAGAGGTAATCCCATCAGAATTACTTCAGACTTCTCAATGGAAACCCTGAAAGCTAGAAGAGCCTGGAATGAAACACTCCAAAGTCTAAGAACCTATGGCTTCCAACCCAAACTACTCTACCCAGCAAAAGTATCCCTCATAATAGATGGTGAAAGAAAAACTTTCCATGACAAAACTCAGCTTTACAATTATATGAACACAAAACCAAACCTACAGAGAGTATTTCAGGAAATCCTACACAGAGAAGAAAAAAATAGTCAAACACAATTGCCTACAAGAAGCAGATCACAACACCCAAACTCAGAGTAGGCACAAAAAACTTCAATGTCCATGAAAACTCCAACCCACATTTACCATCACAATATGGCAGGGATCAAATCAAATCTCACAGTCATTACTCTAAATATTAATGGCCTTAATTCACCCATCAAGAGACACAAGCTAACAGGATGGATCAAAAAATTAGACCCCTCAATCTGTTGCCTTCAAGAAACCCACCTCACCATTAAAGACCGACATCTCCTCAGGGTGAAAGGGTGGAGAACAGTATTCCAAGCAAACGGGAATAAGAAACAAGCAGGTGTAGCTATATTAATATCGGATAAAATAGACTTCAAACCAAATATAATCAAAAAAGACAAAGAAGGCCACTTCCTACTTATCAAGGGAACGATCCATCAAGAGGATATCACAATCATAAATCTGTATGCACCAAACACAGGGGCACCACAGTTCATAAAACAAAACCTACTTGACAATAAAACAGAAATAACCACAAACACCATCATAGCTGGGGACTTCAATACACCATTATCAGTAATAGACAGATCATCCAAACAGAAACTCAACAGGGAAGTAAGAGAGCTCAACAAAACCATAGATCACTTAGACCTAACGGACATCTACAGAACATTCCATCCCAAATCCACAGATTACACATTCTTCTCAGCAGTCCATGGAACATTCTCTAAAATAGACCATATATTGGGTCACAAAGACTGCCTCCACATATTTAGGAAGATTGACATAATTCCCTGCATGATATCAGATCACAATGCTATATTGCTAGAAATCAACAATAAAAGACCCACCAAGAATCCCAAAGGCATCTGGAAACTGAACAGCACACTTTTAAACAATAAATGGATAGTGGATGAAATAAAAAATGAAATTGCAAAATTTCGGGAATTGAACGACAATGAGAACACATCGTATCAAAACTTATGGGACACAATGAAGGCGGTCCTCAGGGGAAAATTCATATCACTCAATGCCTTCATAAAAAAGACAGAAAGGTC
Source organism: Dipus sagitta (assembly GCA_036346955.1). Lineage (NCBI taxonomy): Eukaryota > Metazoa > Chordata > Mammalia > Rodentia > Dipodidae > Dipus > Dipus sagitta. Next base: position 38,990,291 of record CM070786.1, read on the forward strand.
CCAAATCAATAACCTAACCATCCACCTAAAGGCACTGGAAAAACAAGAAAAATCCAACCCAAAGAGCTCCAGAAGGAAAGAAATAATTAAAATCAGAGCAGAAATCAATGAATTGGAAACCAAGGAAACAATTAAGAAAATTGACAAAACAAAGAGCTGGTTCTTTGAAAAAATAAACAAGATTGACAAACCCCTGGCCAATCTGATCAAGCAAAAAAAGGTAAAGCTTCAAATTAACAAAATTCAAAATGAAAAAGGAGAGATCACAACAGACATAAGTGAAATTGGGAGAATCATCAGGACTTATTTCAAAAACCTCTACTCCACAAAACTGGATAATGTGGAGGAGATGGATAAATTCTTGGACGCATACCATCTACCAAAGCTAAACACAGAGCAGATTAATCACCTCAATCAACCCATCACACTCATGGAGATTGAAAAAGTAATTAAAAAAAACCTCCCCCAAAACAAGAGTACAGGACCAGATGGCTTCTCAGCTGAATTTTATCAAACCTTCATGGAAGAACTCAAACCAATCTTCCTCCAACTGTGTCACACAATTGGATATGACGGAAAGCTCCACAACTCCTTCTTTGAAGCTAATATCATCCTAATTTCAAAACCAGGCACAGATGCCACAAGAAAAGAAAACTACCAGCCTATTTCCCTGATGAACTTAGATGCAAAGATACTGAACAAAATCCTCACATACTGAATCCAACAACACATCAAAAGCATTATCCACCTTGATCAAGTGGGATACATCCCAGGATCACAGGGGTGGTTCAACAAATGGAAATCTGTCAATGTAATACACCACATAAACAAGGTTAAATACAAAAACCACATGAATGTCTTGATAGATGCAGAAAAAGCTTTTGACAAAATACAACATTACTTCCTGATCAAAACATTGGAGAGAATTGGCATGGTTGGTTCATATCTTAAAATAATAAAGGCAATGTACAAAGCTCCTAATGCCCAAATAATACTTAATGGAGAGAGACTAGAGAAATTCCCATTGAGATCAGGAACAAGACAGGGGTATGTATTCTCACCTCTGCTCTTCAATATAATACTGGAAGTCCTAGCTCAAGCAATGAGACAGTAGAAAGAAATAAAAGAGGCACAATTTGGAAAGGAAGAAGTTAAGTTAGCTCTATTCGCTGATGACATGATTGTATATGTAATAGACCTTAGAGACTCCATCCCAAAACTCCTGAAGGTGATTAACTCCTATAGCAAAGTAGCAGGATACAAAACCAATGCACAAAAATCAGTAGCCTTTCTATATGCAAATGACAAAGACACAGAAAAAGAAATAAGGGACATGGTCCCATTTTCAATAGCATAAAAAAATAAATTAAATTCCTGGACTAACGTTAACCAAGGAAGTGAAAGATCTATACAATGAAGACATAAAAATACTCAGAAAAGAAATTGAGGAAGACTTGAGAAAATGAAAAGAACTCCCATGCTCCTGGATAGGCAGAATTAACATTGTGAAGATGGCAATCCTATCAAAGGCAATATACAGATTTAATGCAATTCCAATTAAAATCCCGACATTGTTCTTCACAGAGATAGAAAAAATGATCTCAAAATTCATATGGAAAGGCAGAAGGCCTCAGATATCCACGCATATCCTCATCAAAAGAAATACCTCTGGAGGCATCACTATACCTGACCTACAGCTATATTACAAAGCCATAGTAATAAAAACAGCATGGTCCTGGCATAAAAATAGGAGTATAGACCAATGGAATAGAATTGAGGACTGGGACTTTGGATCAAGCAACTACAGCTACTTGATATTTGACAAAGGTCCTAACATTATAGGCTGGAAAAAAAGACAGCATCTTCAACCAATGTTGACCGACAAACTAGATAACCATATGCAGGAAATTGAAACTTGATCCACACATCTCACTATGCACAACACTCAAGTCCAAATGTATCAAAAACCTCAATATAAGATCAGAAACTCAGCTACTATTGGGAGAAAATATAGGAGGAACCTTCCATGATACAGGAATGGAAAAAGACTTCCTAAACAAAACCCCAGTAGCACAGAATCTTAAACAGTCACTCAACCAATGGGATCACATGAAGCTGAAGAGTTTCTTCAGCAACAAACATACAATAAGCAAAGCCAATAGATTACCCACAGAATGAGAGAAAATATTTTCTGAATAACCAACTGGCAGAGGCCTAATCTCTAGAATCTACAAAGAACTCAAAAATCTAAACAATAAAAAGTCAAACAACCCCCTCACAAAGTGGGGCAAATAGTTGGACAGACAGTTCACAGAGGAAGAAATACAAATGGCAAACATACACTTAAGAAAATGTTCATCGTCCCTAATCATTAAGGAAATGGAAGTTAAAACAACTATGAGATTCCACCTTACCCCAGTATGGATAGCAAACATCAAAAATTCAATTGAAAATAAATGCTGGTGAGGATATGGAGAAATAGGAACCCTCATCCACTCTTGGTGGGAATGTAAGATGGTACAACAACTTTAGAAAGCTTTATGGGGACTCGTAAAATTGCTGACTATAGAGTTACCAACAGACCCAGTTTTCCCTTACTGTGCATGTACCCTAAAACCTTTAAACCTCAGTCCAGAGAGATTTGCTCAACCATGTTTATAGTGGCTCAATTCGTAATAGCTAAGAGGTGGAATCAACCCAGATGTCCATCAGTAGAAGAATGGATAACTAAGATGTGGTATATCCACACAATGGAATTCTACACAGCAGTAAGAACAAGTGACACAATGATATTTGAAGAAAAATGGCTGAACAAAAAGTCTATAATATTTTGGAGGCAGCAGGGACCTGCCTGTCCAACAACTCACTGGCAGGTATCCCATCCTAGTACCAATCTATTGTGCCATTATACAAAGAAGTAGGCTTTCATATGTCTTATTCAGAATATCTTGAATTTTGAATGACCCTCTCCCCACCCTTCTCTTACTCATCTCTTCCCCTGGCCTCACTTAGGCCATTCCACTCCCTGTAATCTGTTCTACTTACATATATAAAATACCATCCCCTAAAATCCTTCCTTCTCCTTCCTCCCTCCTCCCTTAAAACCTTTTTATAGCTTTCTGGCCTCTGCTACCAACTTGTTTTGTTCCAGCTCATGTACAAGCCTAAGTATTTGTAGCTAGTCTACGCATATGAGACAGAACATATGACATTTGGGTTTTGGGCTTGAGTTACCTCATTATAATTCTTTTAGATCCATCCATTTCCCAGTAAATTTCATAATTTTGTTTTTCTTTACTGCTGAATAGAACTCCATTGTGTCGATGTACTACATCTTTATTATCCATTCATCTATGGAGGGACATCTAGGCTTGTTCCATTTCCTAGCTATTGTGAATAGAGCAACAATAAACATGATTGTGCAAATATCTCTAAGGTAGTGAGAAGAGTCATTATGATATATGCCTAGAAGTCCTATAGCTGGATCATATAATAAATTTATTTTTAGCTGTCTCAAGAACTTCCATGCTGATTTCCACAATGGCAATGCCAGATTACATTCCCACTAAGAGAGGAATACCTTTTTCTTTCATTCCAGCTAGTGAATCTTTCTCTTCTGGAAGATTAGAATAATATAGGTTCTTCCAAATAAATGAGTAATAACAGAACCAAAGAGCCAAACAGCTCTTTACCTTCTGAAACTTCTAAAGAGCTTTGGCAATGCAAACAATAAGCCCATTAATATTGTTATCATAAAGTCTCATCAGCTAACATGAAGGTAATGGTGCTCTTTCACTTTTTCTAGGATTTTTCTGCCAAGAATAAGATTGATATTACTATTTTGGCATTTACCTAGTCCCAACTTCCTGAGAAAACACATTAACATTTATTATATTTTTCTCAATTTAATAACTTAAAAGAAGTGTCCAATCAAATTTTCTGGGAAACATCTTAGCACTGGACTTAAGTATCATATCTTTAGTTGAACTAGGAAAGATCTACCAGGACACAAACACATCATTAGGTTTGTACTTGGATCCATGATACAAACAAAATGACTGCCTCTGTAAACAATTTGCATATGAAGACATCTTTCTTGTGTAGCTTGAACTTCCCTCATGCCACAAAGGAGGGAGCATGTGAGCCTCCTAACCAGCTTATTGCTGACCAGTGAGCCACACAGTGAAGGGGGAGGAAGGGAGGTTAGGGAATATCAACTGTCAAAATGCCAAAGACACTCAAACTTTTGTTTTCTCTTCCCTTTCCCTCTTAAATTTTCAGTAGAGGTCCCTCGGTTGATTCATATTACTTTCTCTGCTGGTAGACTGCTGCTCATTAACTCCTTCTTTGAATCAAGAGACTGTAGATGTGTTTTCCACCAACCCAATCAGGGGAACAAAGGGCACAGACACTGCTTCAAAGGCACTTGCTTTAAAAACCTGATGGACAAGGTCTATTCCCAAGTACCCACATAAAGACAAATGCACAAATTAGTGCTTGCATTTGGAGTTCCTTTGCAGTGTCAGGAGGCCCTGGTACACTTTTCTTTCTCTCTCCCTCTCTCTTTCTCCCTTTCTCTTTCCCTTTTTCTCCCTCTAAAATAACTATATTATTTTTTAAAGGAGCTTAGTATAAAGGACTAAATGCAAAGATCTAGAGTCACTGGGAAGCTATTATGCATTTGGTGTGAAGACCAAGAGAAGAGGTGACCTCAAGGGAGCAGGAAGGAATCACCAGGAACACAGAACCAAGCAGAGATGCTGACACTGCCACAGATGGCAAAACAAGCAAGGATCAAAGCGTGATGTACTGGGAAGTCACTAAAACTTAGTTTTCAGGAACCCTGGCCTACATCACTGGGGTTAAGAGAAAAATAATTGATAAGATATATTAACCATAGTTAGTTTAAGATTATGGTCTATTTCCACTTCAGAGGCATGGCAGAGGCTGAGAGAATTTAGACCCAACTAAGGAAGAATCAAAGACTTCAGTGAAATAGTGTTTGGACTAAGATACCTCCACATACGTCCATCCTTGGCCACTCTGGCATGTCATGAAATTCTAAGAACAATGCATAAGAACACTATGGTGATTTGATTCAGGTGCCCCCCATTAACTTATGTGTTCTCAATGCTAGGTCCCCAGCTGGTGGCAAATTGGAAACTGGAACTTCCTAGATGTGGGGCTTATGAGTGTTATAGCCAGCTTCACCTTGCAAGTGTTTGGCACACTCTCCTGCTGCTGTTGTCCACCTGATGTTGTCCAGGAGGTGATGGCCACCCTCTAATCATGCCACTGGTTTTACCCCACCACCATGGAACTTCCCCTTAAGCCTGTAAGCCAAAATAAACCCTTTCCTCCCACAATCTGCTCTTGATTGGGTGTTTTTTACGAGCAATGCAAGGTTGACTATGGCAGTAAAATTGGATGCTGGTGGGGACTGCTGATGCATCCAGCCTCAGTGGACTGAGCAGCCACCAGGTTTCTTGACTCTAGGACTTGCAGTCTGCTGATGTTGGACAGCTGTAAACTAATCCAATAAATTCCTTTTAAATACCATTCATTCTGTTGGTTGTGTTCCTCTAGGGAACCCCGAGTAAGGCACCCACTATGCTGATTTACCTGGTGTTTTCTTGGGAATGGGATTGACACTATGATGACTGTGTGGTGGGGCTCAAAGCTGTAAGTTTGTGTTGTGGAAGAGAAATGAAATTTGTGACAAATTTTCTTATTCATCACATAAATATCAAAGCATATATCAGATTGTTATTGTTAAATGAAAGCAAACAGTCTCTTTTTCCAAGAATGTGCTACATTCTGAGGTATGTAGAAACAGACATGCAATACAGTTTTGGTGGTTTGAGTCATATGTCCCCCTTAATCTTGGATGTTTTTGAATGTTTGGTGCAATACGGGAAGTGGAGTTATGTTGGAGAGATGAGTTGTAGGCAGGCTTTGGAATGTTATGATGCAGCTTCCCTTTGTCAGAGCTCAGCTCAATCTCTTGCTGCTGTCACAAGAAGTGAAATCTAGCCTCTGCTGTAGGGCTGTGCTGTCCCTTCTATTATGAAGCTATTTCTTGAGACTATGGGCTGCAATAAACCCTTTACTCCTATTAGTTGTTTTTGGCTGGGTGTTTTGTCCTAGAAATACAAAGGTAACAAGTTTTAGAAAAATTCTTCAAAAGAGAAGCAGAATTCCCATAGTTTAGCTCACAAATCTGCAGTGTAACAGTAATTGCACATGAAATCATGTCATATATATTTCAGCTGTAGACAGTAATGAAACAAGTTTCTTGAAACCATTCTGAAAGAATGAACACAGTGTTCTTTATATATAAAGCATTTTATAATGAAATCATTGTCCTAAGAAGACCTGGTTGAAGAGTATGTAGTCAAAATTTATGGGGAAAATTATTATGGGTATCAGTAAGTTAATGAAATTATGTATGTATGTTGCTTATCTTGGTTTTGAATATTTGCAATATGCAGTAGCTTTTTAGTACATTAACATAAAAAATTGGCTAGCAATTCTGAGTGTATGTTCCTCTTCATATCAAATTTGAATATATAATTTTTACTCTTTTTCTTGAGAGTTAAAAAATTATACATATGTTATGCTCAAAACCAATTATCCAGTTCTGCCAGAAAATAAATTTCTGGATTCTGTTCCCTTGTACCCTCCAGGCTGTAATTCCATTTGATTAATGCAGATGTGACAATTTGCAGAGAGCCTCAGAAGAGCAGAGCATTCAGCCCTCTGGGATGAGTAGTACCCCTGAAACTCAAAGAAAGGCTGGGGAAGGACAGTGAGCCTAGGCCTAGCATAGCCAGTTGACTGGCAGCCTCCTGTAGGAAGTCTGTCCCTGCTCCTGGCTCTGTCTCTCTGGACAAGGTGTAGACACTGGTCAGAACAGGTTCTTACTTCTTTGCTTACATGTCTAACCAGTGCTCAGTTTCAATTTCTGGTGAAGTACAGGGTGAACTAACCCATTTCCTTAATGTCTTTTGGCAAGGCTTAACACAGATTTCAAAAAACAAAAGACAATAAAAGAAAAATATAGAAATAAAGAAAGGAAAAGAAGATAAAAGAAAAGAAGAGAAGAGAATGAAGCCAGATACTGACCTTTGCACTTCACTCTGGGCTCTGTTTGGATGTAGTCTGTAAAAACCAGCAAGACATCTCATGCACTCCTGAGTTGTAATGACCCTTAATTAAAAGTAAAAATCACAGTATTCTGAAAGCAACAGAATCCAATTCCTTAAATGAGTCTTTTAAACTCCTCTTAGGCACATTTGAAATGGCTTATAAACAAAAATTCTTCAAGACAAAGTAAACAGAAGTGGTTGTACTGTTAATTTTATAACTCTCAAGTGGGCTTAGAGATGGTTAGAGAATATGTGAACTAATTTATTTTTAGTGTGCATATTCAAATGAATGCCAGAAAATAAATGTAAAAAAAAAAGATGTTTTGCTGCCAAACAACCCACATTATCTGTGTTGAACTCACCACAGCCAGAATTGGTGACCATGAGCAACTTAGTGGGAAGGCTTATTGTGAAATAACCTTGGTTTTATGAGTTGACATTAGTATTCTTAATACACAACATTCCTTCATGAACAAATGTGATTAAAACCATAAGTAAAATTCTTGTGAATTCTATTTCAACTTACATATCCATATTTTAATATCCTGAATTTCAAGGATTTTAAATGTGGGGCACACAGAGGGATCCATGAGGTCCCCAAAACAATGTAAGCCATTACCAAAACACTTGATTACTTGCCAGAGATAAAAGCTAAGACCCTGCTGCTGAATACACCACAGGGTGGGGTCACAAGACATCATAATACCATGCTACAACAGAAAGGGAAACTAGCTACCTCCTGGCTAGCCTCCATAGTGCTGGAGAGCCCCATTGGAGTTGCCAGAGGACAATAGTCACGAACATCATGAATAAGCAGGGGATCCTGTAGACCATGAAATCAACCAGCTGGAGAAGAAGTATACATATATGCAAGAGTGGTAAGCAACCACTATGAGTAGCCAACTGTTTTCTGATTGGACATGAGCTTTGCTCAGTGAAAGAAAATTCATATCTGGTACTAGAAAATAAATCAAAATCTTGTGGACAGACTGGAGAGATTGCTTAGTGGTTAAGGTGCTTGCCTGTGAAGCATAAGGACTCAGGTTGGATTCCACAGAACCCACATAAGCAGGATACACATGGTGGCATATATGTCTGGAGTTCATTTGCAGTTTCTAGGGACCCTGGTGAGCCCATATTCATCCTCCCATAAATAAATAAATAAATAAAAATTTAAAAAAGATTTTGTGGTCAGGCAACCCAGACTTTAGAGAGAAGCCCCCACTTCTCTCTGAAGGGGAAGTCTGGGCTTACATAACAAAAGTCTCTCAAATAATTTTGCATACCCCCTTTAACCAAAGCAACTTTCACTCTTGGTTGAAGAATCGGGTTTATTTTACAGATGGCAGAGAAAATGGAGGAGAGTCAAGATCCATTGATAAGACAAGATAGCTGACTTCCCACCATGAGATTAGCCACCTCTGCCATATCTTCCTGGGTCTAGGAGAAATTACAGAGGAAGGAATGACATGAATACTACTCTTACTTCTAGCCTGACAATCAGCTTCAAGGTGATGGCAACAGACACAGTGATAACCAAAATTTTCCACAGGAGGAATCCACAGGCTACAAAGAACTCAACACTAAATGAGATAGCCAATAGGCCTGCAATGGCTCAGGGAACATTGTGGGGGAGAGAACAGAAAGACTATAAGAACCACAGGATGGGTAGGAATATTCTGAAGTATGGTATCCACACTATCCCATAGAGACTTACTGAGGCCTTCATGACCCCACAGTGAATACAATAACCCCACTGAGGAGGACACCCAGGGTAATGGGAGCCAGGGCAAGGGGATAAAAGAGTATAAGTTGTTATGATATATGTATATATTCTCATATATAATATGTATACATATATATTATATATGAAATAAAAATTATGTATATAATATAAAAAATCAAGACAAAAATAAAATAATAAAGAGACCTTAGACTATGAAAAATAATGTGGGGTACAATGTGAATATATATGTGTGTGTGTGTGTGTGTGTGTGTGTGTGTGTGTGTGTGTATGTATATGTATATATATGTATGTATAAATATTTATGTATATGCAGGTCTTTCCATGGTCCATGACAACAGCGATTGCTTTCTTCAGCAGTAGGGTCTTACCATTAACCTCTGGTGGGTAATGAAGTGCTTTGATGGTGACAGGGGTCTCTTTTGTTTTTTTTTTAATTTTTGGTTTATTTTTATCTATTTATTTGAGAGCCACAGACACACAGAAATAGAGAGAGAGGGAGAGAGAGGGAGAGAGAGAGAGAGAGAAAGAGAGAGAAAGAGAGAATGGGCACGCCAGGGCCTCCAGCCACTGCAAACAAACACCAAACATGTGCGCTCCCTTGTGCATCTGCCTAATGTGGGTCCTGTGGAATGGAGCCTTGAACCAGGGTGCTTAGCCTTCACAGGCAAGCACTTAACCACTAAGCCATCTCTCCAGCCCATTCTTGATTTTTTTTTTGGGGGGGGGTTGCTGGGGGAGATCTAGTAGGTCTCTGCCACACTGATGGAGAAGGTTGTTTGATTTTTTTATTGTTTAGGTTTTTGAGTTGTTTGTAGATTCTAGATATTAGGCTTCTGTCAGTATTATAACAGGCAAAGATTTTTCTCCCATTCAGTGGGTAATCTATTGGCTCTGCTTATGGTACGTTTGTCTGTGCAAAAGCTTTTTTGAGATCCCATTGTTTGAGTACTTGTTTAATTTACGTGGCTACTGGGGTTTTGTTCAGCAAGTCTTTTCCCAGTCCTATATCATGGAGAGTGCTTCCTATTTTTTCTTCTAGTAGTTGAAGAGTTTCAGGTCTTATATTGTGGTCTTTAATCCATTTGGACTTTATTTTTGTGTGTGGAGAAATGAGTGGGTTTAATTTCATTTTTCTGATATGGTCATCCAATTAGTCCAATACCATTTGCTGAAGATGCTGTCTTTTCTCCAGTGCACATTATTGGCACCTTTGTGAAAGATCAAGGAGGTGTAGTTGCTTGACCTAAAGTCTAGGTCTTCAATTCTGTTCTATTGGTCTGTGTTTCTTTTTTTATCCCAGTATCATGCTGTTTTTGTCATTATGGCTTTATAATGTAACTTTATATCAGCTATTGTGATACCACCAGAGGTGTTTCATTTGCTGAGGATATATTTGGGTATCTAAGGCCTTCTCCTATTCCATATGAACTTTGAGATCATTTTTTCAGTCTCAGTAAAGAATGATACTGGTATCTTTATTGTTGTTGCATTAAATCTGTATATTGCTTTTGGTATAATTGCCATTTTCACAATATTAATTCTACCTGTCCAGGAACATGGGACTTTCTTCCATCTTCTTAAGTCCTCCTCTACTTCTTTCTTGAGTGCTTTTATGTGTTCATTATATAGTTCCTTCACATCCATTGTTAGTGTTATTCCAAGGTATTTAATTTTTTTTATTACTATTGAAAATGCAACAGTCTCACTAATTTCATTCTCTGTGTATTTGTCCTTTGCATATAGAAAAGCTACTGACATTTGTGCATTGATTTTGCATCCTGCCACTTTGCTGAAGGAATTTATCACCATTAGAATTTTTGGAATGGAGGCTCTCAGATCACTTATATGTAGGATAATTTCATCTGCAAGTAGAGCTAACTTGACTTCTTCCTTTCTAATTTATTTTATTTCTTTCTCCTGTCTTATTGCTTGGGCTAGTACTTCTAGTACTATGTTCAAGAGCAGTGTTGAGTGTCGGCACCCCCATCTTGTTCCGGATCTCAGTGGGAACTCCTGGGATTTTTCCCCATTAAGAATTATTTGGTGGCTGGAGATATGGTTTAGCAGTTAAGTGCTTGCTTGTGAAGCCTAAGGACCCCGGTTCGAGGCTCAGTTACCCAGGACCCACGTTAACAAGGTGCACAAGGGAGTGCACATGTCTGGAATTTGTTTGCAGTACCTGGAGGACCTGCCATGCCCATTCTCTCTCTGACTCTCTCCATGTCTCTCCCTCTTTCTCTGTCAAAGAAATAAATTTAAATTTTTTTTTACATTTTATTTATTTATTTATTTTTCTTTATTAGTCAGTTTTGTATTCAGCAAATACAGTCAGTTTGGTACCATTATTAGGCTCATCCATGACCTACCCCTTCCCCTTGGCCCCTCCTTGTTGAGGTATATGGGTCATGCATTGTGGAGTTAGCCCACAGTTATGGGTAAGCTAAATGTCTCTGCATATCATGACCCAACATGTAAAAAGACTTATTTGGGCTTTAGGAGCTTTATGTATATATAGCCTTTATTGTGTTGAGATATAAACACTCCATGCCTATTCTTTCCAGTGTTTTGATCATGTGGTAATTTTGTATTTCTTCAAAGACCTTCTCTGCATCAGTTGAGATGATCATGTGGTTCTTATGGTTCAGTTTATTTATGTGGTGTATTACGTTGACTGATTTCTGTATGCTAAACTGTCCCTGCCTTCCTGGGATGAAGCCTGCTTGGTCAAGGCAGATAATGCGTTCGATGTGTTGTTGAATTTGGTTTGCAAGGATATTGTTCAGGATATCTGCATCTAAGTTCATTAGGGACATAGGCCTATAATTTTCTTTCCTTGTTTCATCTCTGTCTGATTTTGGTATTAGGGTGAGGCTAGCTTCATAGAAGGAGTCAGGGAGGATTCCTAGCCAAGAGAGGTCCCACTTATGCAGTCCCTGATGAGTCTCAGAGGCAGGAACTGGATATCTTGAGAACAGAAGCAGGTCTTCTTCCAGTGAGCTGGAATAAGCCTGCTAATAGAAACAGATCTTCATGGAGAGATGGAGTGAGGCAGCCACCAGAAGTTGTGCATAAGGGTTTAAATAGACCCTACTTTGCTAGGTACTTGAAATGAGAGGAAAGAATCAAAGACCAATCAATCAGGAGAGAGCTGGCAAACCTATAAAAGGGAAGTGAGTGCCCACCAAAATAATTTCCTCAGGAGGCTGATTAACATCCCCCCTTGCCTTTGCAGTGACAGGGAAGCAGCAGCTGGCACTACACAGAGTGCTGTGACACGTTGCGAACACAGGTTTTTGAGATCTGCCTACTGCTACTGGCTCCAATCATTGCTGGAGATGTCTCCTGTCCTGAATATCCCCCCGCTGAAGAAATGGCCTCAAGTGCCATTAAGATAAGGGTGCTGGGCTGGAGAGATGGCTTAGCAGTTAAGCACTTGCCTGTGAAGCCTAAGGACCCTGGTTCAAGGCTCGACTCCCCAAGACCCACGTTAGCCAGATGCACAAGGGGTCATACGTGTCTGGAGTTCATTTGCAGTGGCTGGAGGTCCTGGCATGCCCATCTCTCTCTATCTCTATCTGCCTCTTCCCCTCTCTGTCTGTCTGTCACTCTCAAATAAATAAATATTTTTTTAAAAAGATAAGGGTGCTCTGGCTGCTTCAGTTTGAAAAGAAGCATCACTGAGGGATGGCAGCTAGGGGTCCTCCAGAGGCCTATAGAGGGGACCATTGTAAAATATGGCTTGCATGCAAGGTTCTTCTTACATGACAATTTGGAGTTTGCATGATTCTATAAAGAGATGATTTGTAAGTAAAGTCAATAAACAAATCCTGAATTACAGAGTCTTTAAAGGGAACCCATGACTCTGGTGATTTATGGCTCAGAGGCAAGTTGGCAATCTTTTTGCCATTAACTCAACTCCCTTACTAAAATATCCAATGGACTCTTATGAAGGCCCTTTGGCCTGAGTTAGTACTCCCAGAGCCATTAATTAAAGACATTAAATTTGCATTAAACAATACGATAATGCTAACACTAGAGTATTTAGCAAATTGATCTTCAGACTTACCGAAATCCCTGTCAAATCCCAACTAGCTTCTTTACTTAAAGACTAGGTAATCCTAAAATCATAGAATTCCAAAGGACTCACAATGTCCAACCTAGAAAAAGAACAAAGATGAATGACAGTTGTTTTTCGGTTTCAAAACTTCAGACAAATAGACAGTAATCAATAATATGCCCATCAAGGGAATAGAATGAGTGCCTCAAAGTAGATCTACAATCATGGTTCACTGACTTTCAACAAAGGTACAAGGAAAAAATTATATTTTCATCAGCACTGGTAGGACATGCATATGAAAGAAAAAGTAGTTTGACTCATATAAAACAGAGAACTAAAAAAGAAAAAGAAAACACAGGGAATAAACACAAGAAGTAAATAAGTAGAGTTGAGATCTTGAGTTGGGCAATTCCTAAGATGTGACACCTGAAAAAGAAGCAATAACAAGCACAAAGACTAGAAATTTGATAACACTGACTGTAACCCTTATATGTCTCAATCCCCACTCTCATGAAAATAAAAACAGCTCACAAATGATGGGGAAAATATTTCTGTACTTTGCAAGGAGCTTACACTCAGTAATTAATTAAAAACATCAAGTAAACTAATCAGACATGGACAAAGAATTCAAAAAGACATTTTTTTTCAAAATAAAGTATACAAATGGTTGGAAAGCAAACAGAAAAATTATTAACATCACTAGTCAGAAAATTGCAAACTTATAATATCACAATACTTTAAATTCACCAGGAATACTAGAATTAAAAACATGGATAACAGCAACTATTGTGGTGATGCAGAAAAATTGGTACTCTCAAAATATTGATGAGAATGTAAAATAGTACAGCTGCTTTAGAAAACATTGTACAGTTTTTCCAAAAATTAGGATTACCATATCATACAGCAAAATCATATATGAAAACAAAAATGTTTGAATATTTATAGCAACATTACTCCAAATGGCCAAATATTGCAAATCATCCAAATGTCCATAATCAGCAGATGGCTGTACAATTAAATACGATATAGCCATGAGATGAAACTTTTTAGTTAAAAAAACAACAGAAAGGGCTGGAGAGATGGCTTAGTGGTTAAGCGCTTGCCTGTGAAGCCTGAGGACCCTGTTCGAGGCTCGGTTCCCCAGGACCCACATTAGCCACATGCACAAGGGGGCTCAAGCTTCTGGAGTTCGTTTGCAGTGGCTGGAGGCCCTGGCGTGCCCATTCTCTCTCTGTCTATATCTGCGTCTCTCTCTCTCTCTCTCTCTCTCTGTCCATCGCTTTCAAATAAATAAATAAAAATAAGCAAAAAAAATTTAAAAAAACAACAGAAAGACATACTATTGGCATATTTCCTACCACAAATAGCTGGCAGTTTCAATTATGCTAAACTAAAGAAGCCAGTCACAAACATTATATGATTCTATTTGTATGTTGAGCATGACTGTGGAGAAAGAAATAGTCCTGATTTCCAAGGCCTTGTAGGAGAGAGAGGGGACGAGAAGTTTCTGCTGGTGCATGCAGGATTTTCTATGGAGCAAATTGTTTTGTGATTAGCATAACTCTGTGAAAATAACAAAATCAATTGAATTGTACACTTTAAATATTCAAATTGTATGGAATATAAATTGTATTTCAGTAAAGCTACTTTCTTTAATGTTATAACTGAGAAAAAGAACAACTCAGAGTTTGTTTAAAATTTAAGATTACAGCCAGGCGTGGTGGCGCATACCTTTAATCCCAGCACTCAGGAGGTAGAGGTGGGAGGATCACTGCGTTTGAGGCTACCCTGAAGCTACATAGTGAATTCCAGGTCAGCCTGGGCTAGAGTGAGACTGCCTCAACAAACCAAAAAATAATAATAATAATAATAATGATAACTTGAGATTACACCACTCCAGTCCACAAACCAGTAGCACAATTTCTCACAATAAAGTCCAATTTGCCGTGTTTTCCACTACTTCACCATTTCTCAGCTGCCCATAACTATGAGATCCCTGACAGAAACTTCAGAGGTTCCTCACTGATTGTCAGCTCTTAGCATGAATGATGGAACTTGAACTGTGAACAAGGAGCTAAAAAACAACAGAGACGATAACCATACTCACACATGAGCAAAGAGGTCACAAAGTTTAAGACTGAGGATCTCAAGAGACAAATTTGGCCACTTTACATAACTTTTGTGGGCTTGCCACAAGTGAGATAGAGACATGAGGACAGTGAAAACACCTCGGCCCTGAACTTTCTGTTCTCTGTGGCCAGGACAGTTTTAGCCAAGGAAAAACATGAACAAGTGGAACATCTAAAATATGAGAGATTCAAATCCCAAATAGTCTAATAGTGCAGCTTCGTTTTCCTAAGACGTGACTTTTTATAAGAGATTTCCCTATAGATTCAGCACCTTGTGCTTTGCAGGAAACGTATTATTTTTTGTTAAGTTTATTTCCATGTCGAGTTCATATAGATCACTTCTAGATTATACATGTAGACTTTTGTGCTTGTATTTGATAGATCCAAATTAATCCCCAAAAAACAGTTTTTCTATAATATATAGTGAGGCACCTTGCTTCATAGAGCACCTTGAAAATAAATTCATTTCACAAATTTTAGCATACCTTTGATGAACTATGTCCCCAATAATCATTTTTATCTTTATTAATTTTGCAATGTATATTTGGAAAAAGAGATGGGATTTTTAACCTATAAATTTGTCTATTTCCAGAGAATAGCAAAAAGAAAGAAAACCTTTCTCGTCATTTTGCCACTGCCAATATTAGCCTCAGTGACATTTGCTCATGATTTTTACTCTTAAAATCACACCAACTTTACCCTTATTGATCAAATTACCATCATATTGAAAAGGTGCACAAATGAGAATCTCTTTGAAAGAAGCTAATATAAAACCTCAAAAACTCAATAGCTAATTTTACATCAGGCACAGGCAAAAGAGTTATGTATTAGAACCATTTAGAAAGACTGAGTTGTTAGCACTCTAACACACTGCATGCACATTATAAGAAGTCTGAAGAATTAAATGCTGTGTGCAAGTGGAATCCATTTATCACTGGCTATTTTAAGTCTAATCCTTAAGTCTTTATATTGTGATTTAAAATGAACTTAGTTTGTGGATCTTAGGCACCTCTGGGTTTATAGAAGGACGTTTCCTGAGGAAAAATGTGTTTTCTTATTTATTTCTTATAATATTAATTTAAAAATGAAAATTTCCAAAGCACTTTATGGAGTTGTGGTGTTCTGACTCAGGTGTCCCCAATAAACTTAGGTTTCTGAATGTTAGGTTCCCAGCTGATGGAGATTTGGGAATTAATGCCTCCTGGAGGGAATGTATGTTGGCGGTGGGCTTATGGATGTTATAGCCAGTTTCCCCATGCCTGTGTTTGGCACATTCCCCTACTGTTATTTTCCATCTGATGTTGGCCAGGGGGTGATGTCCACTCTTTGTTCATGCCATCATTTCCCCTGCCATCATTGGAGCTCCCCCTCGAGCCTGTAAGCCAACATAAGCCTTTTTTTCCCCCACAAGCTGCTCTTGTTTGGGTGATTTCTACCAGCAATACGATCTGGACTGCAACAGGAGCCCTTTCAAATTTGTACTTTGTGACCACTTTGACATTTTAATGGAGTAATCTCTTTCCTTGTTTTCAGCAAATCCTTGAAAGAATGGGGTGTTAGTCTGATCCCTATACAGAACACTTTTATCTTAGTTTATTAGAAGAACCAGTTACCAAAACATAGCTAGAAATTATTTAGTAACTAGTGAGTAATTAAGTGTTTTTGAAATGTGTATGTTGATAATACTTGAAGTTTTCTGCTTGGCAAAACAGTGATGCAAAACAGAGTGATTCTGCAACATGTTTATTATATATGATATAGCCTAAAACCTCTAGCAGCTTCTTAAAAGACAAATCAAATGCAATAATTCAGCATAAAGGCAACAGAGAAAACATAAAAAGCTTGGTGGAATAGACATTAAAATCAAAAACTAGTGAAGAAAGTTTAATTCATATCTTTCATTCTGAACATAGCAACTAAGAAAATAAACAGAATGCATTATAAGTATTTTATATACCTTAACTTCATAATATTGTTAATTTATTTCATTGAAACTGTTAATTTGATATATATGTTACCTATAACCTATGAAATTATCTAGAACTGTTTTCCAATACTGTCTACTTATTTACTCATATTTTTCATATTCATATTTATAAATCATCAATATGTGTTTGTATTCCGGAAGGATTTTTAATTTAATTGAGAAATTTCCAAATCCACACATCTTTCACCAATGTGAACAGTTGCCAAGACGTTGCATCTGGCTTCATTATCCATCTCCACTTTCCTCTTCTTCGTTGCAGAGCAAGGACAAATATCATATCTTGTCACTCACATATCTTCATATGCAATTACAAAAAGTTGTAATTTTATATAGTCTTAACTCCTAATAAATTTTAAATAAACCATGAACATATTTTAATTTCTGAAATTGTCTAAAAGTATCATTGTAATTATTTTGTTCGAATGAGTATCTAAATAAGAACTGTACTGTACATGCTATTGAGTGTTGTAAGCTTGTGGTGATTTTTTTTTTTTTTTGGTCTGAAATAGGGCACATGTCTTTTCTGTTTTCTTATTGTTTTATTTTCCTCTCCTCTGCTTCTGAGTGTTAATGCAATTGGGTCAGCCTCCTGCTGACTAACCTGTACTCTGGGATTTTTAGTTGGTCCCCTTGTAATACGTTACACTTATCTACAGCTACATACCCAGAAATCTCATTTATTTAAATTTTTAGAGAGGGGCAGAGAGAGAGAAACTGGGCACACCAGGTGGAAATGAAGTCCGGATGCATTTATCATATTGTACATCTGGCTTTATATGGGTACTGGGGAATTCTTCAGCCTTTACATGTAAGTGCCTCTGCTGAGTCATGTCTCCTGCCTCTTAATCTCAAATTTTGAAAAATAGATGCATATTACTGCAGTTCCATAGACTGACCTCATTCGGTCTTGAGGTTCTTACCAGGGCTGGGCCATGTGGCTTTAGTTAGATGATGGCTGGGACTGAAACACTTAGAGGCACTGATGAGGCTGAAGTCCTGCTTGCCTCACATTGTCCCAGGAAATGCTGGTTCCAGATTTATCATAAGAATGAGATCTGTGGATCTCTGTGTAACTTTACATACAGCCAGGAAAGAGTCCAGAGCATACACTCACAGACCAAATTTGTTTGGACAAAAAGTAATTTTCAAATCCAACTAGAGTCAACAGGGGAGGTAAATGCAAGAGAATAGAGGATGTGCAGACTGGAGAACAGTCACTGTATTGTGTTTCTAATTTGTTCATCTGGTAACAAAATTTAACACTCTCTCTCTCTCTCTCTCTCTCTCTATATATATATATATATATACACATCAATGTATGTATGTATGTATTAAGAGTGTCATAGAGAGAGACATTCAGAGAGAAAGAGTTGGACGCACCAGGGTCTCTTGTCACTTCAAACAAACTCCAGATCCATTCACCACTTTGGGCATCTGGCTTCGTGTGGGTAATGGGGAATCAAACCAGGTCATCAGGCTTTGTAAGCAAACACTTTTAACCACTGAGCCACCTCTTCAGTCCTGAAAATTAGCTTTAAAGGTTTAATTAGGGCTGGAGAGATGGCTTGGTGGTTAAGGTGCTTCCTTGCAAAGCTAAGAGACACAGGTTTGGTTCCCCAGTACTCATGTAGGGCCATATGCAGAACACTGGAATTCCTTTGCAGTGGCTGGAGGCCCTGGTTCACCCATTCTTTATCTGCCTCTCTCTCTCTCTCTCTCTCTCTCTCTCTCTCATAAATGAATAAACAACACACACACACACACACACACACACACACACATATATATATATATATATATATATATATAGTTTTTTTGAGGTAGGGTCTCGCTCTGGCCCAGGCTGACTTGCAATTCACTATGTAGTCTCAGGCTGGGCTCAAACTCATGGTGATCCTTCTACCTCTGCCTTCTGAATTCTGGGATGAAAGGCATGCACCACCATGCCCAGCTAACAAAAAATATTTTTAAACAGCTTGATTATATTCAACTTTTTGGCAAAGAATATAGCTTAGTAAGGCTGTATCTTATATTATACCACCTCAGAGGGTACATATTTCTAGAATCTTGGGAAGTTATGGGTCATGGCTAAAAGTAAGAGAATGAGTTAAATTCTACAGTTAAATGAAAATAAAGAAACCACTATTAAAATACAATGCACAGGGCTGGAGAGATGACTCATTGATTGAGGTGCTTGCTTGCAAAACCTTATGGCTTGGGTTCAATTCCCCAGTACCCAGGTAAAGCCAGATGGACAAAGTTTTGCATGAGTATGGAGTTTGTTTGTGGTGGGAAGAGGCCCTGGCAAGCCCATTCTGTCTCCCTCTCTTCTTCTCTCTCTCTCCTTGAAAGTAAATAAACAAGATTTTTTTTAAAAATACAGTGCACAATACCATATGCACAGGTCTCAATACCACCACTGCAGCTATGTGTCCTACTGTGACAGGATATATCAGACTCTCTAAGAAAAAATGGAATATGACCTTAATGTCTTCTTCAATATTGTCTTATTAACATTATTGAATACCTTGAAAAGTGCACCTGTGTTATTAGTTAAAAAAATCACATGTCACCTCCCAGATGGTCATACAGTATCATAGCAAACCAACTTAATGGCTTGAGGCAAATGGATGCTTGTCTAGGCCAAGTATCTAAGAAGTTAGTGGATGTAGGTTAGGATATAATGTAGTGGTACAGAGTTTGTCTAGCAAGCTCCAAACACTGGGTTAAATCCTTAAGACTTTGAAAAAATGAAGTTATAGGGTGCATTGTATAATGGACCTTATTTTATTGAAAGAAAAATATCTGATGCCACTCAATTGCCTGTCAATTCTACAAGAATTCATTCTAGTTGAAGGAGATTCACTAACTAGGTAGGTCAGATAAAATGCTGAAAGTATAATTGAATTTAAATTTCAGATAGACAATGATTTTTAGTGTATGTCTGTTTCATGTATACTTTGGAATGTACCTATACTAAAACACACCATGATTTACCTTACTGACAAATATAGCTTTGTGCTCTGTGCTTTTTTATCTACTAAAGCTGCAACTGTTACAACAGAGACATACTAAGATAATCTGGGTTAGATCAACTGTAAGGGTAGTGGTGCATTGGATGGGAATAATTGTAAGAGTACATTTTCATTCATTAATTAATTAGTTAAATTTAATAATAATTGTAAGAGTAATAGTGCATTGGGTTGAACTAATTGTGAGTAAAATATCAATAGGTTTGCCACTGCATTGTCTGAAAGTTTCATTTTCCTCTTGATTATTATGTACCTAGAAAATATTACAAATGTAACAACTCAATTCAGGTGATAATCATCCTACAAATAGTGTATAACTGGCTATGGTTCCTAAGTATTATATATATATATATATTATGTATAATATAATATATATATATGGGTTCCTAAATATCTATAGATAGATGATAGATAGATAGATAGATAGATAGATAGATAGATAGATAGATAGATGCCATTTCCTTATACCAGGAAAAGTACAAAAGCATGACTAGCCTAACTTCTTTTCTAAATGAGGGATGGATAGCTAATTGTGAAGTAATTATGGTCCAAAGTATATTAGTAAGCCAACCTCACCACAACTTATATCCAAAAGATATAAGTCAGAAGATTTCTTTGCAAACAACAAAAGACAAATGTTACTGATGATAAAATATATTTCTTTATGAGACATTCTTTATGTTGTCAAATAACACATAATATAATATAACTTTGGAGTTCAATGTAGGACTCAGGCCTCCTGG
This sequence comes from Dipus sagitta, assembly GCA_036346955.1. Lineage (NCBI taxonomy): Eukaryota > Metazoa > Chordata > Mammalia > Rodentia > Dipodidae > Dipus > Dipus sagitta. Next base: position 39,011,134 of record CM070786.1, read on the forward strand.
ATTTATTGTCTTTTCTATATTCTATTTTGTCTTAGTATAAATTATTCAATTTCACCATGGCTCATCTCTGCAGCAAAATAAATAATAATAATGCTATGTACCTGAGGTTATTTTGAGAATTAAGTGTGATGTTCCCTACAAGACATGAAACATACCACTCACTGAACCAACAGTTGGCCTTAATTAATTCCAGAAATAACTCTGATGGAGGGAGAAATGATGAGAAGTTGAGAATGATTGTACAGACACAAAATATAAACGTTCAAAGAATGCTGCTCTCAGCTGTTTTCCCTAAACAGACTTGGCTTCCTTTCCTATTTGTGTTTCTAAAATATAATGTAACTCTTACATTTAGGAAAATTCAATATTTAACTGACTCTGAAGAACAATGGAATACATTTTTAAGCAGTTGGAGGACAAGTCACATATTTTCCCCAGCCTAATTCCCCAGTGTCCAGAGTGCCTAAATTATAATGTTACCTTTAAATCAGAATTTATGTACTACTTGAGAAAAAAAGAATATATTGTAAGTGTCCAAGAATCACTGAAGAAAGACCCCAGACTCAAATAGTATGTAAAAACAAAGAACATTTATTCAGCAGAATCAGCCAGCATGCGGGGATCAACCATTCATACAAAATGGTGACCCTGAGAGGAGCACACAGGCCCTTTTTAAGCATAACTAGGAAAATTTCAGGTGGGTTAGGTAATCTTTTAAAATAATTGGCTAGGCAAGCAGTAGTTACACTTATGCATCTCTGATTGGTTGGGGCAGAAGGCGTCAAGGGTTGTGAAAGGGACATATCTGGGCATATTTGGACATGTCTCTAGAAACTGACTCAGCCCCTAGAGCCCACCACATTGGCATACCCTTTGTTTGTGGTTTCTCCCAGAAGTCTTGCTTTACTCCCCAGGAAATTGAAATTTAGGCCTAGCTATAAACTGGAGCAAATTTGATCCTCTCATTCCCCCCCTTGAGACAGGTTCCATCTCAAATCCTTGAGAGGGGTCTAGGGGTTGATATTTGGACTTTAATATCATAAGATGAACAGTAGATATGTGGCTTTTTGGCAGACCTTATGAGAGTGTTAAGGATATAGGGCCCACAGATAAGGGCGAGTAGCAATAGTATCAGGGGCCCTGTTACTGCTGAAAGGAAGGTAGTGAGCCAAAGGGACCAAGTTTCAATAGGGACTGAGTGGGAAGTGGAATTAACAATCATCCCTCTAGCAGGGTTCATGAGGGTTAGGTCCAGTAAGGGCCAAACCCATAGTAGAGATAAGTTGGTGCAGGCACTTGGCACAGTCAGAGTTTGTAGATTTTTTTTTTTCTTATAGAGATACACCTATGAAACAATCAAGACTGGGGAACACTAAGTGGGAGAGGAAATATTTATGCATGGGGTTATTACTCCTTTTGTAACAAAGGAGATCAGGTGTCTTGACACAACTGCTCCTGATTATGGAGCTACTGAGTAGGCATTCAGCTCTGGTCAGCTTGGAGCTGGACAGGCAGACAGACATAACTTGACCTGCAACAAAGAGGATGAGGCGTGTCCTCTGCAGAGCCAGGGACTCAGAGTACACATGGGAAAACAGTTATTTGGAATTGGGCAAGAGATAAGAAAAAAAATTTTTTGTCTTTTTTTACCTTCAGGGATCCAGTCACCCTAATTTTATCCCCCTTATTTTTCCCTGTCATGAGAAGACACTCTAACTGCTTTTAGGGGACTGGGACGAAGTTATCAGATCATTTACTATTTCCTACTGAATGGGACATGAAGTGGGGACTTGTTGTAGTTAGAGAGTCTCTCCCAGAGAGGGAAACTATTCCAATGGACCCCAGAGTGTAGGAAGATAGTCTTGGAAGAGAACACTGGGGAGAAAGAATAAAAGTAAGGAGTTAATGAGAAGTCAGCACAGAGCAAACTGGTCCTTTCTGAGGTTGAGGGAATCTAGGTAGACAGGCCTGGACTCTCAGGACCATCTGAGGATGAGCTGGCTTAGATTTTTTTTTTTTTTCCAGAACTGCTCATTAAATGGTACAGCAGTATTTGACATGGCTTGTAAAACAGATGAGATATTAGCAGAGTTATCAAAAACATAAACAGAACACTTAACCTTGATAACAGAGAGCCATTGGGTGTCATTAGCAGTTATATAAATACATTTTTTTGGTCTCAGAATTTATTTATGTATTCTAGATTTGAAAATAATCCTTTCTACATCTATAGTTGTTTTTTAATTATAGAATTATAACTATGGGGAAAAGATGTCTTAATGTTTGTTTCCCCTCTTGGAAAGCTCTTGTTGTATTACTTAATAGGCCATTCATATATTTAAGGTATTTTTTATCTTTGGTTATACATTTCTCTCTGAGTGTTTAAAAATAAGCAGATAGCCAAATTTTAATTAAGGATTAATTTTGGAGGTCACTAATGGCTCTCCAAAGAGACTTTAGGGACCCAGGATTAGCCCTATAGCTTACTGGTGTGTTTTGTCTATGAGGATGAGTCAGGGCCATGCTGGCCAAGTAGTTTTTCCTTCTTTGGGAAGTCAAGAGGACTGATTGCTCCTCAATTGTGACTCTCCTATTTTAGACTGTACACCAAGTTTGTTTGGGTTTCCATATTGTCCCTGCTCAGGAAGACAGGTGACTTACCAGTGGACCAGTGTAGAAATGTCCCATCATCTCCAGTGGCCTCAGGACCTGGGAGCACAGGCCAAAATAGTGGCACCTTTTGTTCCAGTGATTTCAATTGGCTTTGGCTTCTACGTAGGTAATTAACACACTTAGAAAGGAAGTTATAACAGCCTGGATGTATGTACATATAGAGCACATTTGATTACTGAAATAGATTTTGTTAAAGAATGTCACAAGGGCTTCTAAAATCATTTTGTCCAGTCTTTAAAATTTTTGTTGTACTGTGGCAGCATAAGCCATATGTATGATGTAAAGAAAGTAGGCACATCTCATACCTTAAATGTCTAACATTTATAAATATAGGCAGAACCTGTTATCAGTCTTGAAAATAGTACCAATTGATTTATAAACTAACTAATTTAACCTAGAAATTGTCAGAAAAGGACAGGTAAGACAGTATAAAGTCTTAGCACCTGTGTTTGAAAACATCTTTGATTGGTTCAGATACCTATTCAGGTACCTCTGGGTACCAATTACCCAGAGAACATTGGAAACAGAACCACAGAGCTTGGATATTATTTTTCTCCGATGAGGACCATTGTTTGAGCATAAGGCTGTACCCTAAAGTAGGGAATACGCATTAAGACTTAATTTTGTCATAAGCACTGGAGTTGAGATGCCAGAAATGAAACCGTTACTTTACATACAATAGAGCAGAATCTGGTCTTAGTTGAACCAAAATAGCTAAGCCCTAATACAACCCTACACAAATTTGTTTTGAAAGAAAAAATGCCATTTGACAACCAATGATTTTAACTTAATCTTGATAGCCATTGACTCTATGTACCATAGAAATTTTTATTAACATAAAACAATTTTATGTTTTACTTATGATTTCTTTAAGAGTCTGTAAACAGTTGAAAATTCTTTAACTTTAGGCATGGTCTTTAGGTTTAGCCTGAAAATTCTTTCCTACACACACATCTTTATCCACATACTTAAACATTCTGACCTAAGTCCCACTCAAAAAGCATTTTTAACAAGCATTCTATGTCCAACATTGAAAACTTTCTTCCTCATTCCTTCAATCAACTCATCTCACCCCATAATTAACCATTTTTCTTATAAGACTATTAAGAGAAACTACATCAAATTCATTAATCCTATTACTCACTGAGAAACATGTAGTCGAAATTAAAGACAATTTTATGTCATTAATACCTCTAACACACTTGGACATGATTTTATTAGGAGTAACTGTGGCAAATTTTGTTTCTGTCTTCAGGTAGACTGGCCTAGAAATCAGGCCAGTTGTTTCCTCCTTTTAAGTAACAGGGCATGACAGTCTTTTAAAAACACCTGGCAAATTACAAGTAACCACCTCAGAGAGAAGTTTCTTGTTTTCAATAATCCTCTATGTAAGTTGAAGTTGACCTAGAACATAAATTCATTAATTATATTTATGACATCATGTGACAAAGTATGGCACTGTTTATGTAAAACTTCATTTCATCATAGGCTTTAGATAAACATGACCTTTTTAATCTTTTTTTTTTTTTTCTCCCACTTCATGGTGCCAGCACAGCCGGTGGCGGCTGGTGGGGCAGGAGCTCACATGCACCTCCTGGGGTCAGGTCTGGTAGGCATGGAGACCATGGTTGAGACACCGCCCGGCTGCCTGCCAGTCAGGATGGCACATGGTCTTCCTGAGCAGAATGGGAGCCTCCAGAGTCTGGCTTCACAAAGGGGAAAGGAATGAGGGGTCCCAGGCTACCAGGATGCTGGGCCCCGAGCCGCTTTACAGCGCTTGCATAGCCGGCCAGCAGTTTCACTGCTACCCTAGTGGAGAAACTTGAAAGGAGATGACAAGGGGGTGAGGGAAATTTTCCTTTCTAAATTTTCATTTCCTAGCCAGATAAGCTATGTGCGTCCACATGTCTGTGTCACATGGATCCCAGAAATCATCCAGGGGGCGACCTGGAGGACTTCCTCCCAAAAGGAGTTAGCCTCCCTCTGGGAGAGCTAAATTCCCCTAACTTTCAGGAGAGCCCTTAATCTACAAATCTGTGATTCCTTTTTATTGAAGACAATATTGCTCATAGTAGAAAAAGAGTGGAAATACCAAGATGATGGCATGAACCAAAAGTAAAGGAAGAAAAAGAGAAAACCTGCCAGCTGTCAAAAACATGGAGGCATGGCCACATGGGCTGATATCTCTCAGTTCCTCTGGGAGAGCACTCACCTATCATGGTGAATCTCACAGAATCCCTGTTCAGGCACCAGCTGTGGCCTGGATTCTCAGGTCCACAGTTCCCCAAAGGCACCTAGGCAACTGTGGAGAACAGGGTCTTAAGCAGTCATGGACATGATGAAAGAACCACTTTCGGGAGGCAGTCTCAGTGAACAGCTTGTATATTTGTATACAGCTTGTATATTTGTCAGGGAAATGGGGCTAAAAGCAGCTGAGAATGGGAAGAGGGTGCTAAGGGGGTTGGTTGCCAGCCGATGACTAGGCATGTTCATTCTAGCACGTAGGGAGAGAGTCAAGTGATCTACATAGTGGTGGGAAGAGGGCCGTGGGGGGGGGATGGGCTGTGTGAAGGCTGCTGAGTGATAAGGAGTTTCCTAAACAATGGGCCAAAGGGCACAGGGCTATGGGAAAAGCCTAAATTCAGTTGTTCTGGGCTTGTAGAAAGGGTGGCCTTCTGTAGCCTAGGAGTCCTTAGCTGTGCCTGGCAGCTCAAGCCCATCTCCTGAAGGCTCCAGCCTGTGCCTGGCAGTGCCTGTCACTCAATGGTCAATATTTTTGCAATATCCATACCTTTGTCCTTACAGTTTTTCCAGCTTGAATATGTTGATTTGTGTGTGCATTTATAGATTGTAGGTGTTTTGTAATTTGGAAGAAAGGAGACCATGGAATTTGACATGCTCAGTTCACATTAACATATACTTCTTCCCTCCCTACTAAACAGAATTTTTTCCTCATTCTGTAGTTATTATGTGTTTTTCCCCCTGTTGTGTCTAAACTAGTTTTCCCTAAACAATTTAAATTCTGTTCTTACAATTTTAATTTATTTTTCTTAAAGTAACATGTGAAGTGCTTTCTTTCATTTTATCATGGGAAACCATTACATCCAGTGGTGTTGCAACCCTAATAAATTTAGCATTTTGATTATTATTTACGAAGCCATCATAATTTAACTTAGTATTTTCTTTTTACTCAAACTAATTCATTAGATGTCAGCCAGACCTAGAACTGATAACTTGGAAAGGATCAAAGGGTGTGCAAAAGAGTGGAAGCTCAAGATAGGAAAAAGAACCCTAATGATAGCTGTTAGGTCAAAGGAAGAAGGACTTGGAGGGATATTGTCGGTGACATGGTCACTCAGATCTCTGAAGTGGGAGTGGTAGCTGCCCTTTTCTCCAAGGGAGTCTGCAGAGACACTTGGAGTCTTAAGGGGAGTGGCAGCTGCCCAGTGCCCATGTCTCTGAGGTAGTCTGTGGAGACACTGAACACCACAGAGGGGCATTTGAGTTCACTCCTCCAGGAAGGCATGGCCTCTTCCTGCATTGAAAGCATTGTTCAAAGGAGCTCACAGAAGCAGGAGGAAAGAAACAGCTCCTTATGTTCCAGCCTTCTGGGTCTTCCAGTATTTGGGGGGACCAGGTTTAAACACAGAGAAGCTGGTGAATGTGGTCGCTAAAGGCCTGCCCTTAGATCACAAGTTGAGTGTGCAAGCCTAAACAACACTTGTTCACTGAAAGTTTTATGCCAGGCTTTTGTGTTTGCCTTAGATTCATTATATTGCTTCTTTGTCCATTTTCTAGTATTCATAAAGAATTTTTAATGCTAACTTATTTCATGAACAGATCCCCTTTGTCCATTTTCATTCAGTATTGGGTGTTCCAGGGTCAAAGTTACTTTCTGCCAATCCTCAATTGAGGCCTTTTGGACCAGCAAGCTTCTGGGTAGGTATGCACACAGAAATGACTCCATTGTTTCCTCTTCTTTGTGAAATATGTTACTTTAAATTTCCTCAGGGTGACACATGCACTCATTAGTCTGTTGTCTTCTTATTCCACACTTACAAACATGTACCTTGCTCCCTCAGTGACATGCATCTTTTGCTTTTTTTATGTGAGATAATTTTTCCTTTATTAAATTGTAACACTTTTAAAAACTAGTGACATCAACACAAAATTAGTACAAAAATATGATGTGTACAAATCAGTGGAGCAAACTTTTATCCAGAGCACAAGTCTACGTTCCCATGGACCAGTATTCCTGTCATTTATGGGCTGTCAACTGCCCTGACCACAATCACTTGGGTCCAAAGCAAAGGAAAGGCCTGAGGGAGGAGGAGAAGGAACAGGAGAGAAGACTGCAAATGGGGGAGGTGTTATGCACATTAACAAAAGCTCATGTTGGTAAACTCATAATCCAGGAAAACACCAACATGGCCCAGGGGCCTTTGTATGTACTGAGGCAATAAAAGGGAAAACGTAAAGAGATGGCACCCACTATCCTCACTCACACAGAATAGAAGACAACACCTCTCAGAGTTAACTATCATGTCATTTCTTCTGGTCCAAGAATCATCACAAAGGCCTACAATCCAGTTTCCACAGTCTTCCACATCCACCTCCCAATAATATCATCCAAAAGAAAATGTTTGGGCTCCCCACACCAGAGAACTCTTTGATGTTGGAGCATTATCACTAACATTGGGGTGATGGGGATGCATGATCAGCCTTCTCAGGTCTTCAAACAGGGAGATGTGACCTGTGACTAGATCATTCTCCCAGGAAATGTACACTGTAGGAAAAAGACAAGAATTATGCTAACCAGAGACTCGCATCTCTGATGACAGGGGCTTTTACACAGTCCAATAGGCTATCACAGAATATACAGTGCAAGGCAAGAATTCTATAGGTTTATGGATTTATAAGGTGATTAGTATTCATAAAATTCAACATATGTATGTTTCTTGGTTTTTCAAAGTAAGTTCTTACTCTAGCCCAGCCTGACCTGGGATTCACTATGTATTTATGTATTCTCATGGTGGTCTTGAACTCACTGTAATCCTCCTATCTCTGCATCCCAAGTGCTGGGATTAAAGGCATGAGCCACTGCACTTGGCTAAAACTCAATATTAAGTCAGAAAAATGCAAGAAATTCATGATGCACCTTTTGAATACTCACACAACATGTTGATGAAAACTCTTAGTTAGCTTCAAGGAAGCGCTTCCCTTGAGAATACAAAATCCCTGAATCTTGTCCACACAGAAAATAAATATTTGTCTTTTCAGTAAATCATTTCTTTTGCTTTGGTCACCTTGCACTTTTCTCTCTCCAATTCTAATAATTCAATATTTGGCTTGTAGTATATTTATTTATTTATGTGAGAGGGAGAGAGAGAATGAAAATGGGCATGTCAAAGCCTCTAGTCACTGCAAATTAACTCCAGACTCATGTGCCACCATGTGCATCTGGCTTAAGTGGGTTCTGGGGAATCAAACCTGGGTCCTTCTGCTTCACAGGCAAGGGCCATAACTGCTAAGCCATATCTCCAGCCCTGTAGGTTTTTTTTTTTAATAGTTATTTATTTATTTGAAAAGAGATAGCTAGATAGAGAAAGGGCGAGAAATAATATGAATTTAAATTTGAGTACCAGGCCCTCCTACTACTGCAAATGAACTCCAGATTCATGTGCCTCTTTGTGCATCTGGCTTTACATAGGCACTGGTGAATCAATCCTATAGTGTCAGGCTTTGCAAGTAAGTGCCTTTCTTTAAGTACTACACCATCTTTCCAGCCCAGTAGTAAGGTGTTGTCGTTGTTTTAACATTGGTCTTATGTTACTCACCTCTAAATTACAATTTGCCTTCTTTATTTCTTTGTTTTTTTCTGTATAGATGATAGTCTTGCTGCATCTCCCCATCTGCTATGCTTCATCGATCTATCAACACTCCTGCAGTTATGGGCTACTAAGCTCCTCTGGGGGCTTGTAATAATACTTCTTTAGTTTTAACACACTCTCTGCTTTCTGTAGCAAAACTTCTTCCTAGTGTATTGCATTCCTGAGGCTCTTTCTCTGTTGCCTTTGGAGGACATTTTACTCACCTCTACATCACACCTGAGTTTTCTGTCCCCTGTCTTTGCATGTCTTCAATAAAGTTCACTCTCACTAACCTCAACTGCAAAGTTCTTGCATTCCCTTTGCTGATTTCTTTCCTCCTCTGTTTGTAAATATGTAAATAAAATATTTTAAAACACTGTTGTATACATTTTAATGGAACAGGACAGGATTCACATTTAAGAAAGAAGTTCTTCCTATTCATAGTTCTCCATTAAGTAGATAATGCTAGTTTTCCCTTTACTTTCCACACATAAGTAATCTCTTTTTGACTATATATCCTGCTCTTTTTGTTTTACATACATACTTAAGTTGTTCAGGGCTTCCATACACAGTGACTATACTTTTTTGCCAAACAAATTAAAATATTAAAATTGAAAACTTTATAGCAGCTAGATAACCCTTCTCAAATGACTATACAATGGGATTTACCAACATAAACCTGAGGTGGTCTGACGTGCAATGTAGCTGTTAAAATAATGCAAATGGAATAAAAATGTGCAAATTCTGTCTTGGTCAAGGGAATCCAACCAGCTCAAAGTTCTGTGGTACAGTAAATTGATTTCTTTCCTGATATTATTCAAATATCTGATTATTTAAATATAAATGAAATCCCTAATTACCAGGGTTTAGGATACTATAAATTTGACCAGTAGTTTGTTATAATTAAGTTGGTAATAATTAAAGTACTTTGCATTTTCCAAATTCCTTCAAATATTTGGTCAATATAGCATAGTGTAGATGAGGTAGGTATATATAAACTACTTTTACTTTAGAAGCTGAAAGTTTGGGAAAGATGAATAATCAAGGTTACAGATAAGTGACAAAAATAGAGCCTATCTTTGTTCTTCTGAAATATGAAATGGAACTACATCATCTTAACTGTATCATTTCTTACAAGTAAGATCTAAAAACCATTAGAGAAACAAGTTGAAATGGAAAAAAAATTCTTCATGAGATTTTGTTGTAAACTTAATTTTTTTATGAAAATACTTGGCAATGGTGAAAAATGCCATTAATAATTTCCTATTCTTTAACATAATGGTCCCAGTTTTGAAACCCACCCTGAGAGAATGGTCTGAAATACCAAATTACTATACTTATATATCAATGTGGAGTTCTTGATAATCAGAACCACCTCTGCAATGGTGAAGGCTGAGCAAGCAGTCATGGGAAACTGCTGAAGCACTTCTGCCCTGTGCTTTTGTTACCCTGATAAGTCCTCATTCTAGGATTAGAGAGATGGATATGTTGTTAAAGGTATTTGCTTGCAAATCCTGATTTCCTGGGTTTGATAATTCTCCAGTGTCCACATGAAACCAGAGGCACAAAGTGGCACATGTGTCCAGAGTTCATTTACAAGAGGTCCTGGTGTGCCAATTCATTCTCATTCTCTCTCTCTCTCTCAATTCCTCCTCTCCTCCCTTCATACCTCTCTTCTTCCTTCCCTCCCTCCTCTGTTTACAAATACAGAAATAAAATATTTTTAAAACATTATTCTATGCATTATGATAAAATAGGTCAGGATTCACCTGTTAATCAAAATATGATCAGAATGAAGACATATCTTGTCCACTGTGTTTTTTCAATTTGTGTACAATTTAAAGTGATATTCTCCTTGCGTTTGGAAAATGTGTTAGTAAATCAATGTTTTATTGTATAGTCAATGATATTTTACAATTAAGGGGAAATAATTTATTAAATGTATGGGGAAACCATGAAATAAAAGTTAAAAAATGTTTACTGTTATTTTAAGTAGTGGAATTGTGTATTCAGGTAGTACAGCATTTCATCGTACTATTCTGATTTTTTTTTCTCAAACTTGCAATTCAATTACAGTGCAACACAGACTATCTCAGAAAAACCTAACTTTTGCCCATATTCCTACAAAAACTGAATGCCTTTTTCTGATAGCTACATTCATTCTGATATCCTTTACTAGTTTAGCTATTATGGAAACATTTTAAGTGAGTAATATTTTATTCTTTTGTTAACTACTTTTTTACATATGTTCCATTATTTTTTCCAATGTAAATTCTAGTCCATTGTTCACTGTTTTCTTTGTTTCTCATTTTCTCCCCTCTCACAACTGTACTAACACATTAAACTTTTGTCTTTGGTGTTCCTTTAAACTGCTTTATGGAAGCTGTTTTCTGGTCTTGTCTTCTGGGTTTCTACATTGATAAATGCTCACATGCTCTCAGAAAGTGATCCCTCAAGATCTTCCCATGAGAACAAAGTTCTAGGAGTCTGTTTCTGTGAAGAAATGAGAAAAGATTCTCAGTGATATAAATTGATTGAGGTTTGAAAGCCTCAGAGCCCTGTATGAGCATGATACAATCCATTCCCAGTACTGCAGTCTTGAGAGCTGAAGGAAGTAAAACTTTGGTGGGAAGACTTAACAAGTAACTCCAGTGTCCCAGAGCAGGAGCAGATGACCAATGAACTCAAGGAGAGAGATGTTTGCACCCTCCTATGCCTTTGCTCTGTATAATCCTTCAGTGGATTGGAGGATGCTTACCTATATGGCAAGAGAATCTTATTAACTCAGGCTCCTGCTTAGAAGTGCCAATCTCCTCCAAGGTGAGCCCTAACAGACATATTCAAGTATCTATTGAAACCCAGTCAAGTTTAGATATAAGATTAACTCTCAGAAACATAAGTCTTTAAAAAGCTTTGTTCAATATTGAAGAAAAGAATTTTTTTAATGAAACAAAGGTTTTGTCTTGGATTAATTATGTCCCAGGAGGTGAAACAGCCATCCCCAGAAGTTTGGAGCTAGAAGAGATTTTTACATTACTGATACAATCTGGCTCTTACCAAATGTGTCAAGACAGTTGTTATAATGGTTAGTTGTATGCCAATTTGATTATGCTATAATACCTAGTTATTTAATCAATAACATGATACTATTATACAAATACTTTGTTGATGAAGTTAACATCATAATGAGCTTTCTTTCTTAGAAGGTAGCAAGACCCAAGGAGATAAACCCTTCCTCACATTTCAGCCAAGCCAAGGCCCAGGTGAAACCACAGAGGAATTAGGGAGATGAGCAAGAGTACCGCTTCCATGGTGAGCCTGACAATCAGCACCAGGGTGAAGGAGACAGATGCTGAGGATACTGAACACATACCAAAGAAGAAATCCAGACACTCCTAAGAGTTCATCACTGAAGTAGAATTAAAACACACCCACAAAGGCTCAGGGAATTTTGTGGAGGAGGGGACAGAAAGATTGTACGAGACACAGGTTGGGATGTCATGCCCAGATATATTGCCTCCCCAATAACTGATTGCTGCTCCCACAACACATAACCCACAACCCCATGGGGAATACCAGACTACCAATTGAGAAGGGTCCTCAGCAGAACATGGGTAGGGAGGAGGGAAAAGATGGTACCAACACATGCTGTATCCATACAAAGTATGTTCTTAATCAAAAAAAAAAAATGGGTGAAAAAAGAGATTATCTTCTAAAATTGGTGTGGACTTTATGAAACCAATTAAAAGTCCTAAATAAGCCTGGCATGGTGGTCCATGCTTTTAATCCCAGCCTTCAGGAGGCAGAGGTAGAAGGATCGCTGTGAGTTTGAGGCCAGTCTGAGACAATAGATTGAGATATAGGTAAGCCTTGGTTAGAGTGAGACCATACTTAAAAATAAATAAATAAAAACTTTAAACAAAAAGCCCTCATGTGGTTTCTTCATAGAAGAAAATAATACCAAAGGCTGGAACTAAAGTCACTAAGAAAGTTTTTAATATGTACTTCATCATGGACTATTATTGCAATTACTTTATCATTGCTGGGACAAAAACCTGACCAGAAGCAACTTAAGGGAAGAAGGGGTTTATTTTAGGCTTATAGTTTCCAGGTGAAGCTTCATCATGCTAAAGGAAGCTGATTCACTTCATGATACATCCATAGAAGTGAGAAAACAAAAAGCCAGAGCCCAAGCTGGCTCTGAACAGACCATGTAACTTGACACAAGATGCATTCCCAGTGACACACCTTCTCAAGCAGGGCTCTACCTGCTGGGAACTATGTAGGAAACTTACCACCACATTTTACCCTGGACCCCATAGACTCATGACCACAGTACAAAATGCACTGAGTCCAACTCAAATGTCCCCATAGTCTACCAATTTTAATATTGCTCAAAAGTCCAAAGTCTCATCTGAGATTCAGGATTATCTCTTGACTATAAGCTCTATGAAATCAAAACACACAACACACGTTACACACTTTTAACACACAATGTCACAGAGTAAACATTCCCAGTGAAAAGTAAGGCATAATAAGGAGAGACTGGACCAATCAAAATAAATAAATAACCAGCATGGCAAACATCAAACATCTGTTGCTCCATGTCTGCATCTGGGACCTATGCTGAAGTCCTTTGGCTCCAAAGCACTTTGGTGAGGTTTGGCCCCTTTGCTCTGCAGCTTGTTCTTTAGGGAGAATCACCTGAGCCAGACCTAGCACCTTTGCTTGACAGCCATCTCACAATTCTGGTGTCTCCATATTCCTGGGGCCTCCATTGCAATGCATAATTCATCTTAATAATTCTATACAGGAAGTCTAACCCTGCTTCACACTGCCACATCTCAGTGGTTCCTGGAACTGTACACACTTCATGATCATTTTCCTGTATTTCTCATGATTTTAAAACTGGTACAACAGGAGCAACAGTAAGATTTGTAAATATAGAAGGGGGATAAAGCTTGACCTTGAGAGAAGACTCCTTCAACAGTCTGCCTTCAAACCTCCTCCTTGCAAAATAATTTGCATTCTTACTATCTTGAGCCTTCCAAGGGTCAGTTTTCACTCTCAGGACATCTTTCCCATTGTCCCAATGCAAAACAGTTGGCCCACTTTTAATGGTGATAATCTCCTTAACAATTTCAGTTTAACTGGCCTAAAACTAGTCTCTGTGACTATGTAACTTCAAACTTGTTTGAATTTCTTTCTATGGAATATTTTACATATTTGATCTTTTTCTTTCAGTACTTACTTCCACCAAGCATACCAATCTATTATTTTAAATTCAATTTTGCTCAAATTCTCAGGAAATGTCTAGAATATATAGCATGTAGTTAGCCTTTCTGCTAATAGCAAAGTTCCAGCAAAATTCTTTCTTTCCCCTTTGAAACTTCATAAGCCAAGCTTTCATAGTCCATAATCCTCTCTGTATTTATGATTTTCAAACTCTCATAAGAATGACCCATCAAGTTCTGCTTACAGCACTGCAAGTCTTCACCACTCCAATGTATCAGATGCTTTCATATTCCTCCCACAAATTCATTCCTAAAGACAGAAAAAAAGGTCAAATTTATCATAGCAAGACTCCATTTATGGATATCAACTTTCTGTTGCAGTTATCTCTCATTGTTGGGACAAATACCCAACCAGAAACAGCTTATAGGAGGAAATGGTTTACTTCAGGCTTATAGATACCTGAAGAAGCTTCACTACAGCATAAGAACCTGGCTCAGCCTCATCTCTAAGCACAGCTGAGACAGAATAAATAGCCAGAGCTCAAGCTCAGTATTCGAATGCACTGATACATCTTCTCGAGCAGGGCTTCACCTGCTGCACACTAAGTAAACAGCATAATCAAAAACAACTGGGGCAATGAGGAACATTTACTCAAGTGTATGGCTTTGCCTAGACAACTAGACAACACAGGGATTTGTACTAAGCAACTCTTTAAAATCAAATAATATTCTCTCTTTCTCTCTCTCATTCTCTGCCTCTCTATGTACACACACACACACACACACACACACACACACACACTTGGCCCTGTTTTTGTGGTGGAGCTCTGATTTCTCCACTTGTCAGAATTTTTACTGTAGTACTTTCCTGTTGTTTGCCTGGGATTTGTCATTGGCAAGACTCAAATATCTGTACTTACTCAGTCTGGTTTTCTGCTGCCAAGATGTCATCAACCAATGAATGGATAATGAAGATGGTGTGCACACACACAACAGAATTCTACTCAGTTGTAAGGCAAATGAAATTTGCATGAAAAATGGATGGATCTGGGTAAAATTATACTATGTAAGGTTACCCAGGCTAAGATAGAAACACCAAAGTTTCTCTCTCATATGTGGATCCTAACTTGGAATAGTTACATTTGTTTCAGTTGTAGTCAGCATCAGTAGTACTGAATAGGAAGCTATAGTGAGGCATGGAGAGAGAAGTTTGAAGGGATCAGCAAAAACAAGTGAATGGAGGGGTAGAATAGAGGGGTTGAAAAGGGCTGTGGGGGCAAGAGAAATGCACGGAAGGAAAGATAAATACAAATAAAACATGAAAAAAGACAGATAACTTTGATATTGTCTCTTCACTGTCCCAAGATCTAGGAAGGCAAGACAGTGCCAAGGATTAGTACCAGGGAACCTTCCGTGTGCTCACTACTTAGGTTGCCTCTGGTATCTTCTTCATACCTCCTAGCTGTGGTCCAACAACCCAATATACTGCTTATCTGCAGCTCCTGTATCAGCAGGAGGTTTGGTTGCTACTCATATGGTGCTAATTCTAAAGGTATGTAGATTGCAAGAGCTATGGAGATGGAATAACCCTCAGGGAGATTTCAAAGGATATATACAACTTATTAGAAGTTCATGCAGAAGCACACTACAGAAGTACCAGGCACAGAAGATCCCTATCAAGGCAACATGTAACAGAACAGTAGAAATGGGGTTGCCCTCATAACCCAGGAGAGTAGCATCAATAGCAAAACATCTTTCTTGAGAGCTATATTCGCCAGCTTGCAACCCAACCCCAAGAGAACAGCCGATTAGATAAGTTGTCAAAATTCTCATCAGGCTGTTGGAGGTCTTGGGGTTATGTTTCTATCCCAATAGTACAGGGGTGCCACCTGAGATTTGGAATGATTCTCTGAAGCATGAGGACACATCAACCTTTCTCTTAGCATGCTGGCTTGTTTTGGGCTGAATTTTCCTTTCCTCTGATCTATTTATATCTTTGTAATATAAATTTATATATATTATATAATATAAATATTATATGTAAAAATATAAATAAATTTTAAAAAATAAGATATAAAAATTGTATCACTATATATTGGAAATACATATCATTATATATTAGAAATACATGAATTCACTAGCTCATAGCAAGGAAGAGTTTTTCTTGAGTCTTAGGAAGGCTTTATACTTTGGACACTGGTTGATAATAATGGAATGAGTTAAGACTCTGAAGCAATTTGAATTGAGTAATTTTATAATGTATTTGAATTTTGGTTGGGATACATCAGCTTTGATCTGAATAGATTACCAAATCTATTTGCAATGATGTTCCCATGTGTTTCTCAAGAAACTGAATCTGTCCTTGAAGAAATTGTTCAGAGAGGGTTGCTTTAAAGCATCTAGTCCCCTTTGTGCCTTCCTCTATCTTACATCTACCCACCATGCTTGTGCCATGAGGACTTCACCAGAAGTTGAACAGATAGTGGGGGCTTCTTAACCTCTAGGAACTTGTGCCATAGTAAACCTCATTTTCTGGTATACTATGCAGTCTCATTCATTTTGTTTCAACAATAACAAAAATTAAGACAATTCTAAATTCTGCCACCAAAAGAATAGTTCATAGAGGTAGATATTAAATCCTGTATATAAAGAGATTAGAAAAACCTGAGTTGTTTGTGGATTTTACTTTAAATGCTGATATATTTGTGTAGGAGCATAGTCCTCTTCTTGAGCAATTTATAAGGTGGACTTGACTAGAAACCAAGCACTGAATTTGTAACTATGAATCTACTCACAGAGGGACATATGTTTGGTTTAGTGAACAAAGCTATACCTACCATTATTGGTGTAGCAATTGATTAAGTTTCCTATGAGCAAGAAGTTCCTATGTGTTGGGAGACAGGGTTTGAGAAAAAAGTGGTCACAATTTAACAACAGTTGAAACTTTAGTTTTACTGGCTATCTAGAACATACCTTTTAGAAAAAAGACAGTTAGGTAGGCATGCTCCTGTGGGCTACTAGAGGTGAAAATATAAAAATTATATACTTAACATGCAAAATTAACAGAGGAAGTCGTAAGTACTTTTTACTTTCTCCCTTGCAGACAGTGTTCAATCACTAGAGGAGCAGTGGAAGGAGAAGAGCCCCATTCTAGCCTAAAAGCCCAGAGTCCATGGAGATTCAGTTGTTTCTAAACTGCTAGCACTGTGCCAGTTTACTGTGGCTTAATTTTTACTGGAAGAGTACAATTTTCCAAGTAAAATACTTTTACATGACATTTAAAAATATGTCATCCCCTGAAATTTAAATTATTGTGGAAGAATGCTGTCATCAAAATGTTTTAAGAAAATACATTAGATCAGGAAAGAATTCAACAAAATAAAGCATAATTTTTTTCTAAGTTCCCTAAGGTTTTTTTTTTTTTTTAATGATGATATTATTCCAGTCCATCTGTTTGTACTATCTGTTTTCCACAGTCCTCAAACACTGCTGACAGCAACACTGTGATCCTCTTAGATCCCCTCCATTGCCTGCAGGCCTGCATTTCCATTACTTCTGGGCTTACTTCACTAGACTGGGCCTCAGTTGTTTCTCCCTAATGTGGGTCTCTCTGCTACCAGACCATCCTCATCAGCAGAGGCAATGTACTACTCAAAGGAAGAGTCAAAGAATTGTGCATTTTATCACTAAATTACCAGCTTCTTTTTAGGCCAAAGCCATGTTTGTTTTAATTGTTCATATCTGAGTGTCAAAAAGTAGATGCTTAGCCGGGCGTGGTGGCGCACGCCTTTAATCCCAGCACTCGGGAGGCAGAGGTAGGAGAATCGCCGAGAGTTCGAGGCCACCCTGAGACTACATAGTGAATTCCAGGTCAGCCTGAGCCAGAGTGAGACCCTACCTCAAAAAACCAAAAAAAAAAAAAAAAAAAAGTAGATGCTTTAATCCACCACTTAGCCATAGCTCATATACAAGTGGCTAATGAATCACAACTGTATCTTTGTCTAGAGTTGAGGCCAAATCATAATTTTTAAGTTAAATTTTCAACAGAAAATTTTTTTAATTTTCTAACTTTCATAATCTTTTATTTTCAGGATTGTGATAGCTAAGCATGGTCATCAATTTGACTGGACTGAAAGATGGCAAGAAAAATGGTCAGTATTCTGTGATGTGTTTCCCGACAGGACTAGCATCTTCTCATCAAGCAGAGAGGGTTGTGCCACCTTCAATGTGACAACACCATCGAATAGAATGGGGGCCAGGATGGAATAAAACGTGGAATGGGGAATTTTGCCTACCCTTCTTGATCAAATGTCATTTCCTGATGGAGTCCTTTAGAACATTACACTTCAGATTCTTTAGCCTTTGAACACATACTTGCATCAACTTTCCAGGGCAGGTGTTCAGGCTTTTAGCCTCAAACTAAATCTGTACCATTGATGTCTTCCTCTGAGTCCTTTGAGTTCTTGAATTGAGTAGTTCCTGGCTTTCCCAGTTTTCTAGCGTGAAGGTAGGTGGACATCAAGGGAATGAATATCTAGCATCTGCCCATGTAAGCCAACCTAATACATTCCCTTGTATAGCAGTTGGTTCTTATCTTCTGAAGAAGTCTGAGTAATGAACATTAAGTTATACATTTTTCAGTACAAAGTGGAAAAATTATTTGACAAAATTATCATAATTCAAATTTCTTCTACTGACTATTATTCCATAAGATTCATTTGTCAGAGGAAAAATTAAATTCAACAATACTATTTCATTGCCACTAAGAGAGAAACAAACAAAAAATATTTTAAATTTAAAGAAGGAAATTAAGCCCCATCTCATGTCATAAAAGTAAAATAAAATTTGAAATTGAAATAAAATACTGTTATTTATAGACAACCTCAGCCTTTCAAATATTCAGTTTCCTAACTGACTGGCCTGTTTTCAAGGGAAGAATGTAAGATCAAAGGCATGACAAGGCTAAAGCCAAAATTTTACCTCATATAAAAGAGGCCACCGAGTTAGTACAGGCTCAGAATATAAATCAGACAAAGGATAAGATGCCAGCTCTAAAGTTATTTGGAGCAAACTAACATTTGTTGCAAGTTTTATGGAAACAAAAAGAGTGCTTTTTGCAAGTTTTATATATACATCACCAAATTCACTTCCTCGGGTATGAACTTGAAAGATTTCTATTAATTGAAAGCATATGTTATTCTGGAATTAAATTAAAAAGGAAAAATGTAGTCATTTCTACCTGTGTCTGGATTTGTTTTAATATAGCCTCATGTAAGGAATTCTGTTTAAACAATCACTTAATTACAAGTGAAGGCTACATTGATAGCTTAAATATATAACAATTGATATAAATTTGACAGAAGATTGAATTAATTTTCATGAATAATAAGTTTCTATCTTTTATTAAATAATAAACAAACAACTGGTAACTTGGATATTAATGATTAAAATTGCCCTGTGATTCTGGAACTACCTTTCAAAATTAAGTCTTTAGAACTATGCATCCTTTCTACCTTTTATTAAATAATAATAAACAAACAAAGCCAGTAACTTGGATATTAATGATTAAAATTTCCTTATGATTCTA
Organism: Dipus sagitta; assembly: GCA_036346955.1. Taxonomy (NCBI): domain Eukaryota; kingdom Metazoa; phylum Chordata; class Mammalia; order Rodentia; family Dipodidae; genus Dipus; species Dipus sagitta. The sequence continues at coordinate 39,030,498 of CM070786.1, forward strand.
GAATAACCTTTCAAAATTAAAAGTATTTAGAACTACACATCTTTTCCAGGCCCTGGTATGTGCTCCAAATCAGAGGGTAAAAAGACTGGGAAAATTCTCAGAATCCTGTAATGCTGGCTTGAGTTTGCGTGTAACTGTGGCCTGTCACCCAGTGATTCTGGATTACTGATTTGATGATCAGCTGTACCTTGAGCTCATATTTCGAGAGACAAATTCATATAATATATATCATGCTTACTAAAACACATAATAACTGAATGTGTTTAGGGAGTTACTATCTGTCAAAAACTTTACTAAAGACTGCAGTCATATTATTGTTTACACTATGGTGCTAGAAATGATGATTCATTTGCCTCTTACACTGAGAGGTCTGTGCTCACCAATATCCCTAGCCTGATGGGAAGTGCTATCTTTATCACTTTCAAGCTTGGAATTCTACAACTATTAGACAGCTCTCTAGATGGAATGTAAGGCACTGTCTCCATGGAAGACACAACTTGGTCCTTTATAAAAGAATGTATACATATTTTAATGAAATTAATATTTTAAATATGTTTATTTTATATATTATATACATATATGTGCCAGTGTGTGTATTCATACGGGGGTGTTAGTGTGCTTGCAGGTGCATGTGGTGTGTGTGTGTGTGTGTGTGTGTAGAACAGAGAACAATCTTGCGTGTCATCCTTAGAAATGCCATTCATGTCCTTCAAGCAAGAATCTCTCACTGGCCTAAAGTTCACCAATTAGGCTATACTAGCTGCCCAGCAAGTGCCAGTTATCCTCCTATCTCCACACCAACCCCCAGCATTGGAATTTCAGATGTGCACCACTTTGCCAAGCATTTAACATGAGTAATGGAAAATGACACAGATCTTCATGCCTGTGAGGCAAGCACTTAACTGACTGAATGATCCCCTCAGCCTATAAAATATTTATTGTGATCAAATATGTACCCTCATACCCCCTTCCAATATACCCAACTGATGACTGAAACTGCAGATAGCATTAAACATTTTATTATTTTAATTTTTTTGTAGAGAAGGAGAGCTAATTTTTATTTTTTATATTTTTATTTTATATTTTTTCAATTTTTTTTAACATTTTCCATGATTATAAAAAAATATCCCATGGTAATATGCTCCTTCCCCCAATTTTCCCTTTAAAAATTCCATTCTCCATCATATCCCCTCCCAATCTCAATCAGTCTCTTTTTTATTTTAATGTCATAATCTTTCCCTCCTCTTAGGATGGTCTTGTGTAGGGAGTGTCAGGCACTATGAGGTCATGGAGAGCAAGGCCGTTTTATGTCTGGAGGGAACACGTTTTAAGGAGTCCTACACTTCTTTTGGCTCTTTCATTCTTTCCGCCACCTCTTCCGCATTAGACCCCAAGCCTTGGAAGGTGTGATCGAGATGTTACTCAGTACTCTAGTCACTTCTTTCCAGCACAATGATACATTCTGAGTCATCCCAAGGTCACTGCCATCTGAAAAGAGAAGAGTCTCTACCCAAGGTGAGAGTAGCATTAATATAAGGGTATGAATATTAAGAGAAGTGCTTACTGGGCCATTTGATAGGCATAGTATATACACTTGTCCAGACATCAGCAGATTTTAGACCCCTAGGGCTCATGACTACCCCTGTTGTAAGGTTTCAGTATCAGGGATGTATTCTCTCCCATGGAGAGGGCCTCCAGTCCATTTGGAGGGCAGTTGGTTTCCCCCATGATAGACATGCCACTATTGCACCTGTTGGATCATTTGGCCTGGCTGGACAATTATAAGGCTTGCAGTGTCCACTGTTGAGTATCTTCCCCTTTGGTATCTCTTTCTCCCATGGAACTGCATGTAGAATGGCTTCTTCCAGCTTTCTGTCAGCTGATCTACGTGGAGGAGGTTATCAGCTCAGTTCCAGCAGGATTTCTCAGTGGCCTTGCAGCCCAAGTATGTTTCAGCAATAGGGTCTTACCATCTATTTCTGGTTGGAAACCAAGGGCCTTGGCAATGGCCTATAATGTTTTTGGGGCATCAGGGACCTCCCTGGCCAACAACTCATGGAAAGGTATCCCATCCCTGGCACTGAAAATTTTCTAGCAATGATCTATGGCTCCTGAGTGTTCCATTGTCCAAAACCAGAAGATTCCATGTGGTTTATTTATATCCTCTTAGATTTTGATTAGCCCTCCCTCCACGGTTCCTTTACTCAATCTCCTCCCCTGACCTCATTTGGGCCCTTTCTCCCTGTTAATCTATTCTTTTACTTACATATATACAATACCAACCTATTAAGTGCCCTCCTCCATTCTGTCTCTTCCCTTTGTATCTCTTTTTCAGCTTACTGGTCTCTGCTACTGAGTTTTTTCCTTCTCACACAAAAGCCTAATCATCTGTAGCTAGGATCCACATATGAGAGAGAACATGAGGTGCTTGGCTTTCTGGGCATGTGTTACCTCACTTAGTATAATCCTTTCCAGATCCATCCATTTTCCTGTAAATTTCATAACTTCATTTTTCTTTACCGCTGAGTAGAACTCCATTGTATAAATGTGCCATATCTTCATTATCCACTCATCAGTTGAGGGACATCTAGGCTGGTTCCATTTCCCAGCTATTATGAATTGAGCGGCAATAAACATGGTTGAGCATGTACTTCTAAAGAAATTGATGAGTCCTTAAGATATGTGCCTAGGAGTGCTATATCTGAGTCATATGGTAGATCAATTTTTAGCTGTCTTAGGAACCTCCACACTGATTTCCACAATAGCTGGACCAGATTGCATTCCCACCAACAGTGTAGAAGGGTTCCTCTTTTTCCACATCACCACCAGCATTTATGATCATTTGTTTTCATGATGGTAGCCGATCTGACAGGAGTGAAATGGAATCTCAATGTAGTTTTAATCTGCATTTCCCTGATGACTAGGGACATAGAACATTTTTTTTAGATGCTTATACGCCATTGGTATTTCTTCTTTTGAGAACTCTCTATTTAGCTCCATAGCCCATTTTTTAATTGGCTTGTTTGATTTCTTGTTATTGAAGTTTTTCAGTTCTTTGTATATCCTGGATGTTAATACTCTATCAGATATATAGCTGATGAAGATTTTTTCCCATTCTAAAGGTTGCCTCTTTCCTTTATTCACAGTGTCCTTTGCAGTACAAAATCTTCGAAATTTCATGAGGTCCCAGTGGTTAATCTTTGCTTTTATTGCCTGAGCAGTTGGGGTTGCATTCAGAAAGTCTTTGCCAATACCAATATATTGAAAGGATTCCCTACTTTTTCCTCTAGCAGTTTCAGAGTTTCCGGTCTGATGTTAAGGTCTTTAATGCATTTGGACTTAATTCTTGAGCATGTAGAGAGAGAAGAATCTATTTTCATCCTTCTACAGATACATATCAAGTTTTCCCTACACCATTTGCTGAAGAAGTTGTCTTTTCTCCAATGAGTATTTTTGGCATTTTTATCAAATATCAGGTGGCCAAAGCACCTGGACTTACATCTGGGACCTCTATTCTGTTCCATTGATCTACAAGTCTGCTTTTCTGCCAGTACCATGCTGTTTTTGTTACTATGGGTCTGTAGTATAGGTTAAAATCAGGTATGGTGATACCAACAGCCTTATTTTTGTTGCTCAGTATTATTTTAGATATTCGAGGTTTTCTGTGATTCCAAATGAATTTTTGGATTGTTTTTTCTATTTCTGTGAAGAATGCCTTTGGAGTTTTGATGGGGATTGCATTAAATGTGTAGATTGCTTTTGATAAGATTGCCATTTTCACAATATTGATTCTTCCAATCCAGGAACAAGGGATGCTTTTCCATTTCCTAGTGTCTTCTGCAATTTCTCGCCTGAGTTTTTTAAAGTTTTCATTGTAGAGATCCTTTACTTCCTTGGTTAGGTTTATTCCAAGGTACTTTATTTTCTTTGATGCATTTGTGAATGGGAATGATTCTGTTATTTCATCCGCTGTGTGTTTGTTTTTAGCATATATGAAGGCTACTGATTTCTGTGTATTTATTTTGTATCCTGCTACATGGCTGTAGGTTTTTATCACCTCTAACAGTTTGCTGGTAGAGTCTTTATGGTCCTGTATGTATAGTATCATGTCATCGGCAAATAATGATAACTTGATCTTTTCCTTTACAATTTGTATTCCTTTTATGTGTGTCTCTTGCCTTATTGCTATGGTTAAGTCTTCCATACTA